>JAMKCH010042726.1:0-12962 GCA_023653785.1 Ophioderma brevispina | reverse complement strand
CCCCTGGCTTGAAAAGGCAGAGAGGAGGATATTGCAAGGGTGCGAATGTCCATATGTGTATGTATGTGTGTGTATTTGTGTTCCAGTTGGTAGGTTTTGGTTAGGTTTTGGTTTTTTTTCGCGTCTCCGTCGAAAGTTTTAAGTCGCGATTTTAAACCAGACTTGGGGTTAAGGTGCAATAAGGGTTCCTTCATGTGTGGATGATGTCAAAGGCTGACCAAGGTCAAAGGTCATCTGAGGTCCATGTTCCATACTGCATCTTGCCAGGGGATGCGCAAGTTTTACTTGCTGTATTTTTTTCAATAAATGTGATTGATGCTAGATGAGGAGAAATGTCCATTGCAATAATTGACTATCATATTTCTACCACATTTGTTAATGGTTCAGTCCATTTTGGCATATGTGGTGATGCCCCCCCCCCCCCCTCATAAAAAATGGTATAGGGTTTGAAGAAAGCCTGACTGTGTGTGTTATCCTAATAACCCTGTCTAAATGGCGGCAACATGCTTGGATTAAGGCAAATTGGGTAATAGCAATATTTGTATGTAACAGCTCAAACTTTAAAATGGAAAGGTTTTTAATGGTCATTTGAAATTTAAAGGGATTAGGAGTGATTTGCTAATCCTAACATCGAAAAAAATCATCAAAATTCATGTTTTTAAATATTTTTGTACTGGCAAGAATATATGAACACAACTGCAGTGGTTGGCTTGAAATTCCATGTTTAAGACAAAGGCAATACTTTTTGAATTTCTATTCTGTACTTTCTATACGTGCGTATCAAAATTCCGACTTGAGATCAAAAAGCCCTTTCCCGGTGAATACAGATTTTTCCGCTGCGATTGTGCACCATGATCATACAGTTTTTTGGAACTTCAAAAACAACATTTTTGATCTTTGTTTATTCTGTACTGGTGTAAACCACCATCAGCTGTTTAGGTGCAGATTTTGAGACGCTGTTGCTGTATGTCTCTTGGCCGGAGACGGTATGACAAATTTGCTCAAATCTTAATTTTTCACTATTGGTGGTTTGTTTTCTATATTAAAGCAGTTTTATATGGAATTGTACACCACTTATCCTTAATTTATAGTTAACAAAATGTATTTCCACATTTTTTAATCTCTCGGCATTATCCTGCTAATCCCTTTAAGTTTGTAATTTAAGCAGGTTTTCTGCCTTGACACGAGTTGTCTTTGCAACAGTCAGTAAGACTATGGGATTGTTCATTAAAACTGTACGCACCGCCAGATTCTGAGTGTACCCACTACTTAGCTACTCTGTTCATTTTAGGCTATCTATAAGTTACACATCCAATTCTTCATAGAGTCCTTTAGAGTAGGTCTGTAGTACCCACCTCCTGCATGGTACCACCGACATTGGCCGGCTGCAAAAGTGGGGGTAATCATCCACCTAGGTCACAAGCAGCAACTTATTGCTATTACCCTGCCCATGCCGCTCCCATGCAAATGAGCTGTATGCGCTCTTGTGTGATTATTTTTAATAATCTTATCCATTTAACATTTTTGGTTACTTTTGTCATATTTTTTGTAAACTGTTTTTCACACAAACCAATTTATTTTTTGGGATTTTACACTAAGCTAATGTTATGAAGGTAAATAAGGTGTTGTCCTTTTGTTAGGTTAGCCCTTAGGGAGTACCTACAAAGTTAATGCCACTACTGGTGGGACCCTGTTATTTTTGTGTGGAAGAAACGGCCCTCCGGCCTTTAAAAAATAGTATCGCCTTTAATAAAAAAATGCTTACATTATTAAGTGTGATAGCATTACTTTTTTTCTAGTTGTATGCCAGTGTGGCATTTGGGTTTACTGGGACCTATTGTGAGGAGGAGACTGTAGGTGCAGGGTGCAGCTCCAACCCAGGGTGCGTTGGAGATGTGTGCGGATTTTGCTGAAGGCATTACAATGCAGGTATGTAAGAGTGACGACTTGCAATTGTAAGGTAAATAAGTGAATGAAATTAGATATTAAAAGATGCTTAGAGATTGGTATAAAGTGTGAAAAACTCCCACAGCCTGACTTTCATGGTAATCCATCTTTGAGTTTATTTAAGTTACAAAACAAATCATGTCACAAATATATAGTTATGAAAACATCATTACCAGGGACAGCAAGGGCTCTGACAGTGCCGTTTTGCTATTCCGGTTGTGTTTTTCTTCCCATTCAAGTAGACACGGAATATCATAGCCTCATGACACAGCGCATCAATCGGAGATTGGGATCACTCTGGGGAGAAAGAAAAGCATCCCCCTCCTTGGTGCTGGCAAACATTCCAGCACGCCTTTTCAGAGAATGTGATTCACGCATAATCGAATGTCTTGAGTATCAAATTCAATCAGATCAAAAGTGTTTTCATTACCTAAATCAAAGCATGCAATAAGAAAATAACTACGCCTTATGATGAATTAAGAGCTAGAAACAGACGCCCTATTTAAAATGGCTTTGCGCACGTCATTGAACGCGCGTGTGGGAAAGGTTGTTCATTTCCACATAATTGCTCTTCTTGGGACAGCCTCTTCCAAAAAAGCCTAAGCTGGGACTGACTTTTGCTCACTGGTAGAGTTAAAATCTACCACTATTATAGGGGATGTTGGATTTAGACATGGCAAAAGGGTAGCTGGAGTGCATATTTCACCAAAGCAACATTTGTTAGTAACATCATGAATGCACCTAATGTATCAAGAGCTGACCAGAAACATTTAAACGAGGGGCCTCAATCATCCCGAGGAGGGACTAGTCTGATTTAGGCCCCAACAATAAGCTATTTTACATTTTGTTGCAGGAAAAAACCCTGAGGTGTCTCAAGCACCAAAATCCTTTTACCAAGGTGGGACACTATATAGTCCATTTATCTTCCATGGTCAGTGACGTCAAACATTAAGGACAAATGTTTGCGGCTGGTGAAATATCGCCCCGCTTGAATCAATGCCCGTGATTTAATGCTGTGACTACTGCATAACACACGGATGTCACTGACTAGAGAAGCACTGTATAATGTGTATGCCAATAAAAACAGAGTAGGCTTGACTGACCCAGACTGATATACAAAAGAATGTGACGCAAAAATGTAACTACGTATTTCAGGTTTTAAAAAAAAGTAAGAAATTTTAGAAAAATGTGGTGCTTTTAAAAAAGTATGAACTCTTGTACCAATTAAAAAAGCATCCTAAAAAGCCCAAGTTAGGTTGTATATGTGAACAAAAATGTGGAACCACTAAAAATTCCTAAAAAACCCAGTACCTTTCTAGGGAGCCTAAGAGGCCAAGTCTTCTGTTTTTTTACCATGTGATAAAAAAAAAAAATTTCAACTGGGTTTGCTATCTGAATATCAGTATTTTTCTCCATTTTCATTCTGTCTTAATAGATGTCCTCTGAGGTTACATAGGCACTCAATGTGAAATCAGAGAAACCATGTAATTATCTCCTTAATTAATGGTGGTACATGTACTACATCAACATCACGGGTTTTAGCTGCCACATGTCTCCAGGGTGGTATACCGGACCAAGTTGTTACATTGACAGACAAGCATGTAATAATTCTCACCATGTCAAAATGGAGGCCAGTGTGTACACAGGCAGTAGTGATGGGCAAACATGTGACTGTATACCAGGGAAGACAATTCTTTTTTGGTTCATTTTAAAAAAAAAAAAAAAAAAAAAAAAAAAAAAAAAAAAAAAAAAAAAAAAATGTTAGCCCACATTCAGTGCCTTAGAGGACCTTACTGCCATGATATTACTAAGCAACGAAAAGAGCGTAGCATTTGTTAGACATCAATTCCGAGCTTGACGGAAAAGCGAATGCCGATAGTTACGATAAGTCGCTAGCATACCCAAGCGGTTGAAGCAAGCCAGTCGAATTGAAATCATCTCAATTGCTCCGACGCTTCCAGCGATATTGACGCTGGAAGCGATTGGACACAAACATACAAGCGTTTTTTTCACTAGCGATTACAGTCGAACGCTGCGACGGCAAGTATATCGTGGCCCATTTTAAAGTTTGCTTATGTACAGTACTTGGGACACCCTAACCTGTTCAACCTCAAATTATTATCAACCAACCAGGATACGAGTATGGTCTCAAGGTTAGAAACATGGATTTTCGCTTGTTCGTGCTGCCTTAAGGTCTTGAAACAGAACTTAATGCAGTCCATCTATGTCCCTTTAAGTTTGTAAATACTTGGCAGCACGTGTGTTACAGTGAGTTGTGCTTTGACCGATTACCGTGACGATAAGTTGTGTTAGCGATCTGCTGCAACTCAACATGTTAAAAATTGATGAATTAACTTATGCCGTACCGCAATGCAGTATTTTGGGTAGAGACTGCAGTTCAGGCAAAACAACTCACCCACAGCACAGATACAGTGAGGTGCTGTATGAATGAACCTGAACAATTATTAGGAGGCCTGGTATAATATTTGATTGTTTCAAGCAATATCAATATCAATCATTATAGTACGTCAGCCACTTGAAAAACGGGCTCTAGTTCGGTTAGGGTGGTGGTCTCGAGAGAAAAATCATTGGTACCAGGTGTTAGGGGGACTACTGTTGTGGATCATCAACCGGGTGATGTAGACATTGGAAGTGGTGCAATCTTTTTTATGGGCCCACAAAAGGTCAAAATTGACCCAAATAAAGGTTTTAAAAAATCCCAAGAATGGCGATTTATTTATTATACACTAAATAGAAGGTAAATACTATTTATTCCCCATACATAGCTGTAGATTCAAGAGATTTGAGTTGGAATCTTGGGGGTTATTTGACCCCAAAAGGGGTCAAAATTGACCCAAAATAAGGTAAAAACTAGAATGGTGATTCCAACTTCATATAATGTAATAGTATTTATTTCCCACTCATAGAGGTAGATTCAAGACGAATAAAGTTGGAATCTGGGTATTTTGACACCAGAAAGGGTAAAAAGGGGTCAAAATGCAACCCAAATATGGGAAAAATCCTAGAATGGGGACATGCATTTATTCCACTAATTTCAAAAGTAATAGTAGTTATTTGGCCACTATTTAGCTGAAGATTGAAGATATGATGTAGGAATCTGGGGTCAAAATTGACCCCGAAAATGGCAAAAGGTTAAAAAATGAACTTAAAGGACAAACAAGGAAAAAGGTATTTGGTGGCAGATGTTTCAATATAAGGCATGGAATTTCAATAACAATGCCAATTTTAAACCTATATCACTTTAATTAGTAGTGACATCCAAAATGAAAAACTTAGGTTAATAATGGTCAAAAGATATGAACCAATTAATGCACGGTTTACATAACTGCAGTCTTGCTCTGTTTAAAATGGTTCACATTGGTAATAATGCACAATAATCGCTTGTAACCAGGGGAGGCCCCGCGGTGGCGGCTGACGCTCATTCCAAAAAGGCCCATAACCCCTAAAAGAGCTTTAAAAGACCACAAAAATAGTTGCGAGGAAAAAAAATAGGGTTTAGGATTTTTTGTTGCTGAAAAAAGTATAAATATTTAGGTAAAAACCACGTTGCCAAATTTTCCCCCTTTATCATTTTTGGGGACTAAATTTGCCCCCTTTGTAATTTTGGAGGAAGTCCCCGTTTTAAAAAAAATCGCCCCTTCTCCTAATTTAGTGTTTCTTTTTGATAAAAATGTTTAACCCAAATTGCCTCAAAAATTTAACCAAATACGGCACAATTTCACTCTTTTTTCCGAAACACCATGTATCCAGTAGGAGAAGAAGAAGAAACAGTGGTCTTCAGAATGAAAGCGATCCAAAATGTTGTTAATAAATCTGATCTTTTGGTTTATTTCTGCCCTGATTTATCACAACTGTTTTACAATTATGGTTAAGGATATATTATAATATGAAAGTCTGTTATCTCCAGAGCAACTAAGATTGCCTTCTACAGGCCTTTGTGGAAAACATCGTACTACATTGGTGCAGGAACACTGAAAAAGGAAGGGGGAGCTGCAGGACCTTTTAAATGGAACTGAAGAGCAACTCATGCGAGTTGATGAAAAACATCCTACTGAACATCGGATCTATGGGTGTGAAATACCTCCTATCTCCACAAGTGTGGCACAGAAGAACACTAGTTCGGTGGGGCATTCTGCTTTCAAGTCAAGGACCAGTTATATCAGACCTTTATTCTGTGCGAGTCTTCCAGTCCAAGTAGAGGCAGGGTTGGCCGATGACATTCACCGTTGATTTAAATCAAATGATTTTTTTTTTAAAAATCACTGATTTAAATCAATTTTTTTTTAAAATAAAAACAAATAATTGACAAAATAATTTGTTTTAAGACAATTTTTTAATACTTTAAATCAACTACTTTTATTAAAAATAAAAGTTTTAAACCAATTTTAAGCATTTTAGATTACCCTCCCCATGGTTAGCAATGACACAATTATGTTTTAAAATAATCATATTGAACCTTGATTTGTGATCTATTAAAGTTTCTTTAGTTTTCGGTGTGTAATCGAATTCAAAGTTCTTGTAAGATACTAGTGAAACATATTAAAGTATTACAGTACATATTTTGACCCTAATAAATGCCCCAGACATTTCGTAGAGTCACTAGGGATGACCTTTTTAAAAGGTGGATATTAATCTGAGGAACAAAAATTCCTCAAAAATATGCACAAACTAATGTAAAAGCCAACAGCCAGTTGATTTTTTTGTAACAATTTAACTCTCCCCAATTACTGCTGACATAGTTGTTTTTAGCAAGTATATTTATTGGATTTCCAAGTTTATAGGGTCATTGACTGGGAATTTCCAATTGCTGACTGCCACTGGGGGTTTTCCTGTGAGAATATTGCAATATAAACTGGGACTTACCTGGGGGAATTTCCAATGCTGACTGCCACTGCGGGGTTCTTGTGAGAATATTGAAATATAAACTGGGACTCTCTGAGGGAAGTTCTTTTGTATGGGGATTTTAATGTGAGAGTTTCTAATATCCAATATTTATTGGGGCATTTCTTTCAGAAAAAAAATCAGAGAATATACCAGGCATGATTTGTGAAAGGATTTCATTTTTTAGTTACGAAATAAATATTTGAATTGGGCATTAATTCCAAAATACTGTCCAAAACCATCTTCAGGCTAGGTTCAGTAATTTATTAGGACTAGTTGTATGAGGGAAACGGAGAGAGACTGATTCGGAGTGAAGGATCCCATGTTGCAACTACGACTCAAGTTTGGTATAAAATTAAATAAATTATTAAACTTAAAAAAAATCAAAAAAAATAAAAAAAAAACGATTTATTAAATAAAAAAAAAATTGATTTAAATCAAAAAAATTCGATTTTTTTATTTTTTAAATAAAAAAATAAAAAAAATCGCCAACCCTGAGAGTAGACCTGTTATCGGTGTGGTAGCAGGTCACATACTCTGATATGCGTGCAGCCGATTGCGGTGGTAACCCCCCCCCCCCCCCAGCTTTACTTGAAGGTGGGAGCAGCACTGCAATGATAAAGACGTTTTGCAAAAGTACGCAACGGATTTCACAAAACGGAAGAAGACGCCAAAAAGTCGGAAGAAGAAGAACAGTAAATTGCCAATTTATAGCTTTTAATTCACACTCTTTTGAGGTCTATTGTGAACTCTTTTGGCCCTTTCTAGGGTCAGTTTTGGAATCAAATTTATTACGATCCACTCGTAATAGCTTCGTCCCCGGGATCCACAGATTTACAGGAATGATCAGAATATTAATATTGGTGTCTGTAGAAAGGTTCTATTTGTCTCATTTACCTGTGAAATCGTAGAACAACTATTTAACTGTGATATTAGAGTGAAAAAAGTGCCACAATTTATTTATTTTACACACTTTCTAGGAGGCTTCACAAATAAGTTGATAGACCTTCATATCAATCAAAAAATGGTTGAAATGATACGTGCACGATATTTAAAAGATGAGTATTGGAGTCAATTGGCCAAACTCAATCAAATGATAACTCTAAATTGGACTATTATTGCTCTTCTGACCCAAAAGGTCAAATTTTAGTTATTTGAGCTATACCACAATTAATAGAAATGGGGTTTCATTTTAGAAGTTTTAAAATGCATCAATAGTGGAATGATTACCTCCATTTGTAACTTTTACCGACTCATTATTTTGGGTCAATTTTCAAATTTTTGGGTAAAATTTTTGACCCCCAGATCCTACAATCAAATTATTCTTGAATCGTATGCTATAGAGGGTAAAATGAATACTACTGCATTTTAATATCAAAATTGGCTAATACATTACCTTTATATGATTTTTACCTCATTAGGGTCAATTTTAAGCCCTTTGTACCCTTCTGGGGTCAAATTTGACCTAGATTCAAACATTCCAATTCTTTCTTGAATCTTCATCTATTAGAGGGGGGAAAATGAAATACTAGTTTAAGTTGAAATAAATACTATGCTTTTTACCTCATTTGGGTCAATTTTTAACCTTTTTGGACCTTCTTGGGCCGTCAATTTTGAACCCAGTCGATTCCAACATTCAAATTTTCTTGAAGCCACGGCGCATAGAGAATGAATACTGTTACATTTTAATATGAAGTTGAGAATAAATACATCACCATTCTATGATTTTTACCTTATTTGGGTCAATTTTGACATTTTTTGGCTCATAAAAAAAAATTTTGCCCACTTCTGAATTCTACATCAACAGGCGATGGTCCCCACATATGTACCTATCATGTGGTAGCAATGAAACTTGTTCTACTCGTCCACGACCCTTGGTGCCCAAATGGTCCGGGCGACGTACTAATGATTATATCAGGCTTCTAACGTGGTACAAAGAAATCTTTGTATTGTACAGTTTTGGTAAAAGTGCCAGATGCAATACAATATTTTTTTGTGGGCCGCCGCTATAGCTGGCGGACCACTTAGCCCAATCCGTTGTGCGTGTGTATGTATGTGTGTGTGTATGTGAGGGGGTGTTTTGGTGTGGGGATGTGTGTGTAACAAATTGTAAGTTTTTAAATTGACCTCCAATTGAAAAAGTTTAACTCAATGGAACCAAACTTCTGTCATAGGTGCACAATTGGGTCCCTATATGTTGATGAGGTCAAAGGTCATGTCGAAAGGTCAAGGTCATGTGAGGTCAAGTTGAAAAATGGGCTCTAAAAATGTAAATGAATCTAAAATTGAAAAAATGAATTTCAATTGGAACAACAACTTTTGGTCATCGGTGCACATTGCGATCCTATATGTTGATGAGTTTAAAGGTCACGTGCCAGGGTCCAAGGTCATGTGAGGCGGCCAAAGATTATATTCTTTGAATATAGGCGAGCGCGAAGCCGAGAACCGCGAATTCTAGTTGAATATTGGGATAGTATCAGGGCATTTTGGGAATGAAATCAATGAAGCACTAGCGTTCATTTGGTGGAGGACTGGGGTGTTTGATCGTGTTGATCAAGACTCACCAGTTGGACTTCCAAACTTTCAACAATGCAAGGTTTGGCTTGAGTCAGCATGTGATATTTAAATCATAATAATATAATATGTAATGGTTTTTGGGACGGATTGCGTAGCAAATCCGGCTTATGAAATCTCAATGTCTGGATGTATGTGTAAGGATGTACGTGTGTAAGTGTTGTGTGTCGGACACAAAAAAGGTAAAAATTTGCCATAACTTATTTTCCAGATGAGCTGCGTACCCAAACTTCGATATATTGTAGGGGGGCACAAGCCCCTACTAACATGTAATCAATTCCCCCAGGGTCTTCCCCTGGTCTGACAGGGGGTGGGGAAATGTCAAAAAAAGGTCAAATCATTCACAAAAAGGTAAACATTTTGCCATAACTTATTTTCCAATTGAGCTAGGAGTAGCCAAACTTAGGTTTATTGTAGGAGGGCACAAGCCCCTACTAACCTGTGATCCTTACCCCAGGGTCCTCCCATGGTCTGACAGGGGGTGGGGAAATGTCAAAAAAGGTCAACATTTCACAAAAAGGTAAACATTTTGCCATAACTTTTTTTCCAGATGAACAAGAGTACTCAACCTTAGATATATTGTAGGAGGGCACAAGCCCTACTAACAATGTAATCCATTCCCCCAGGGTCCTCCCTGGTCTGACAGGGGGTGGGGAAATGTCAAAAAAAGTCAACATTTCACAAAAAGGTAAATTTGCCATAAAATTTTTTCGAGAGCCAGAGGAGTCAAACTAAGTATATTGTAGGAGGAAACGCCCTAAATCTTTTTCAAGAGGAGTTCGAGTAGCCAAAACTCATATAATTTTAGTGCTATAGACTGAAAGTGTTAGACCGTATGCTTTGATAAGCTCCTAGGCGAACGCCTAACTGCCCGATATGGAGTTTGGTTGAGGTTGTGTCAACAGTCCACTTAGCTTCAAGTTACTTCCATGCAGGCAGGACTGGCTATGGACTTTTGGTCTCACCTTCTGGCGTCAAGGATAACTATAAATAACATTGTACAACCGATATTCAACAGCCCAGAGCTGCACATACCCCTTTTTTTTTTTTTTTTTTTTTTTTTTTTTTTTTTTTTTTTTTTTTTTTTTTTTTTTTTTTTTTTTTTTTTTTTTTTTTTTTTTTTTTTTTTTTTTTTTTTTTTTTTTTTTTTTTGGGAGAAAAGCAATCGGCCATACTGCAATTGGGGTTTACGAGTATTTTCGTATGATACAAGAATATATTGCACTCGCTAGAAAATATCTTGTATCATACTCAAAGCCATTCAATATATATGAATATTGTCTCAATTATTTTAGTTTCAGCTCATAATATTTTCGTTTTCACTGTTAAAAATTCTCATATATCTCGGTTATTTTCACATTGTAATAAATATTGATATTGATCTTGATTGATAGATATATTGATGATTATTATGATTGATATATTTTATTGCGTTTTAGGGTTACAGTGGAGTTCATGTGAAGTGAATTACATGAGTGTGATGACAATATGTGCCAGAATGGAGCTATCTCGGTTATTTTCCAATTTGTATAATATTGATATTGATCTGATGGAATAGATATATTGATGATTTATTTATTGATTGATATATTTTAATTGCTGTTTTAGGTTACAGTGGAGTTCATTGTGAAGTGAATATACCTGCTGTGATGACATATGTGGTCCAGAATGGGGCTTACATGCATCGACCAAATCAATGCATACAGGTAATAAACTGTTGCAGGCTGCATTTCTACTTCCATGCTACGCTATCTTGTTCAATATACTACGTTGTGGTGTATTCAGTGTATCTCCTGATACTGAGTACTGCATTTCTTTAAAACATAATGTGATGCATATATTCTCTCTGTGCTAGTTATTCCTAGTTTAGTTATGCAAACCTAATCTAAAGTTCAACGGCACAAAGCATAATGAGTCTGGATATTCCCATAGGAAATTAAAATGACTCAAGAAAAACCAACTTTTAAATCAAGGCTATCATGGACTTCAAGCACTCTCAATGCTAACTACTCTGTCCCATGTCTCTCCTTTGTCTCAAGCAAGATCAATTTTGAATTTTTGATCTTTTTTTAAACTCCTTATGTCCTGTTGAATTCATGTGGCATTTTTTCTGTCAGTATGTCAATGTGGAGGTTTGATTTTCCCCTTGTTCTAAATTGAAGCCAGTTGTCCAAAGTAGTGACAAGGTGCACTGCCCTAACTATCTCTCTGTTCCTTGAGATGACCAAGAAATGAAAGGATTCATTACCGGCTAGAAAATGAAACTCACCCTCTTGCTCACCAGAGGTGTTACAACTGGCTAAGCCATGGAGATGACCAGGAATGAAAGGATTCAATTACCGGGATGAAATGAAACTCCGCCCTCTGCCACCAGAATGTTTTTACACTTCCAAAGCCCATTGAGATGACCAAGGAATAAAGGCGAGGTTCATACTGGGATGAGACATGAAACTCAGCTCCTTGTTCACCAGAGGGTTTACAACTGTCTCAGCCATTGAGATGACCAAGGAACTTAGGATTCATTACCGGTAAAATGAACTCAGCCCTCCGCTCACCAATTTGTTACAACTGTCCAAGCCATTGGATGACCAAGGAATGAAAGGTCATTTATTTATTTATTTATTTATTTATTTAGTTTTTGACATATTTATAGAGGGGACCCCCCCCCCCCCAATAATCAGGAACGAAGCAACTGCTTTCCACAAGGGCCCTCTCAAATTATTAAATACAATCAAGAGACCATATTAAAATTCAAATAATGCGTAAATTCATAAAATACAATTACACTTAAAAGATAAAATTACATGTTAAAACGTTCCCTAGTACAATTACTGTAATGCTAACATCTAAATTAAAATTAAATATATAAAATACAATATATCCAAGGGTGTAACAATCTATAAACAAACCGTAGCAAATACATCATTAAGAATAGATACGATATAAATAACCACTTGTATAGTGCAACAGAAACATTGGCCAAAATTTACAATTACTTCCAAAGAATCCCTCTACCATCTAGAACTAGAAAATCACGCGATAGAGTATACGGAATACTTATATATATGTGGCCAAAAAGGGTAAACACTTAAAAATACCTATAAAAATTAATATGAGAATATGAGAAAAGCTAATCGTCGTACCCCAAGATGATTCTTTAGGCAAGAAAGAATAAAGGAATTAAAAGGATCCCTGTACTGACTCCTTCATTCCTATTCCTTTGTCATCTCAAAAGGTTCATGAAAAGAAGGAAAGGATAAAAGGATTGTCATTAAAGATAGAAAATGACACTCAATCCCTCTTGCTCACCAGAGGGTGTTACAACTGTCTAAGCCATTGAGATGACCAAGGATGAAGGATTATTACCGGGATAGAAAATGAACTCAGCCCTCTTGCTCACCAGAGGGTGTTACAACTGTCAAGCCATGAGATTGACCAAGGCATGCAAGGATTCATTACCGGATAGAAAATGAACTCAGCCTCCTGCTACCAGAGGGTGGTTACAACTTTCTAAGCCATTGAAGATTACAAGAATGAAA
>JAMKCH010042725.1:0-110897 GCA_023653785.1 Ophioderma brevispina | reverse complement strand
CATGTGTTGAATTCTTTTCCAATGACTGTCTTTATTTTTGTGGTTGACTTGAATAAAAAATCTTCATATATTAAATTACCCACAACATGGTTGAGCTTTTCTTCATGTTACTAAAAACTCAAAAACTTTCGGATCGCTTTCCGTAAATATTCCTAAAATAAGCTCGGGATTAGAAGATATAGAGGAACAGGGTTTGAACTGAAGGCCATAGATTTAACATCACTGCTCTTCCCCATCTGACCATAGCTCAGGTTGGTTTAGAGCATCGGACTAGTAAACGAAGTGTCCCACGTTCAAATCCTGGATGGTCAGTTGAATTTTTCACTGCCTGTCATTTATGTTGTGTGGTTGACTTGAATAAAAAAAATTCTTTCATCGAGCTCTTGATATTTCAAATATACTGGTATGAGTTTATTTTTTGTTACAGCTGACCAATCATAAGGCAGGGTCTTTTCAATTACACAGGAAAGACAAACAAAAGAAAAATGACAGAGAGGAAAAAGTGCAAAAAAGAAGACTATCTAAAAATCTCTGATTATGAACTGAAAAGTTTTTGTCATGCAACCTCGCATAATCATCATTATTAAGACGCTGTACGATAGGATTTTTCCTATGAATGGAAGCCATTGATTACTTCTGAGAGAAAAGAAAACACAATGAGGGTTTTGCGGTAGAAAGTTTCCAACCATAAAAACAAAGCCCAAAATGAACACCATGGAAGTGATAAACGGTAGATTAAAAAATAAAATCAGTTCTGTATGATGTACATGAATGTGCTGTTGTACGAGCATTATACATGCAAACGACATGCATAGAACAAAGAAAACTAATTACTCAACGAGTTAATTAGTAAGTAAACAAAGACTCATCACTTAGCAAAATGTAATCCATTCAAATTAAATCATCATTTGATCATACGTGTTGTATACGGAATAATCGCTTACTGCTATGGGTCAGCACTCAATATAATGAATAACTCCCCTCGGAACAGTTTGCCAACCTATGCTCAAGGGAGCAGAAGTGGTGGGAAAAATCTCCACACTTGCTCTATATAGGTGGGTATGCGTGTCTCTGATGTTGTGGGGGGTTCATGTTGTGACTGTATATGTATGTGTGAACCTATTTTCAATATCTTATATGGGGTAACTTTTCTTCCTCACTTCCAGAATAAACTCTAATGATGTTATTGGGACTAAAGGTCAGGTTTACAAAACAAAACTTATTTCTACACGAATCCTCAAAAATTATTGTGCATCTCTGAGTGGTTTTAAAAATTGTCGTGACCATGTGTTTGCAGCATATGTGTGCGTTGTAATGTGCAAATTTGGCCCACCCAGATATTTTTTCTTATTTTCCTCCCTGGGTCTCAGGGAGTTACCATCAATTTGGCCATTATTGTGAAAATGATGACAGCAGTAGTTTGAAGGGTGTTTAAAGCAATTCTGCCACATTGTGGTGGTAAACCTTTGCATGGTGCGCTACTATAATTGAGGGGGGCTACAATTACGATAACATTTACAACGGGCCTTGTTGCTATGCAACATACAGGTCGTACGCCTTGAGCGCTACACGGGAGCCGTGTTCTTTTTTGTACCGGCCTCGGGAGTATATCAAGCTCAAACCCGGCAGAAGAGGTGAGCGCCACGGGCACAAATTATAGCACAAACAGGATGTCGTTTTTAAAAACACACCAGAATCGTATCAATTACTATGTTTACCTACACCCTAGTATGTAAATTAGGAATAGTAATAGGAGAGTAGTTACGCATCATGCACCGACCAAAACATTATTATTTTTTCATTTTTTATATCCTCACCGTAGCTAGCTTGCATAAGTAATCGTAATGCTAATGACTCGGATAGTTTGCGTTTGTATGGTGCAAATCAAATCACGAAATTAATTATTTTCACCACTTGGGTGATATAATCTGATACAATCGCCACTCGAGGAAAACCCAAATAATTACGAGAGCACCTCTGTTGTGATATAAAATTCAAACCCTCAAGAAGATTAAATACTGTAAAATAGACATTTGTACATGTTGAATTTCCATTTTCTTAGGGCAATGTCTTTGACATTTTAGTACGTTGTTGTTTTTGCAATAATTTGCTGTTTTTTTCCTTACGGAACGGCCTCAATTCAACATGATGTACAGCATGTTCTTAAATTTGTGCTTGCTAATTTCTTACTGCACAAAAGGTGCGAGATAATTCACAGGCCGAAAGAACTCTTATTACACGCTATCAATCCCAACCCCTGTATTCAAAAGTTCCTACTATCATCAATATGAGTTACAATATGCTCATCCAACCCAAGGGACACAGTTCATTTGGTTATACTTGTTACATTACATTGACATGGAACTGACCTTGTGTGATCTGGGTCTCATAATCCTACCCAAAAACAGGGGAGTAGTTTCTGAAATACTTTGGGGAAGAAATTCTACTGAACTGTCACAAGGAATTCAGATTTTACTAGCCATAGTGCCCATACCGCCATCGCAACTGTTAGAAAGTCTATTTATTATGACAAACCAAATTAATAGCAAAAAAATATCAACAGCGATACAGTTTGACACTGATTTAGATTTTAGATTGTTATCCCAACTAGATATTATTTCAAATTTGCATGCGGGAAAAAAATATGATTTTACTTACTTAAAAAATCTACTTTTACACTGATCTCTATGAAGAATGGGCATAGAGAGGGCGCTATAAAATGTATATATTAATCAGGGGGGGGCGGCGGCCAAGAAATCCAATTTCAGACGTCGCCATTGGTTTTTACACGTAAAAGCGAAAAAATCTTGGACAAAAAATTCTGATATTTTCTTATCCAAAAACCCGATTGGAGTTGAAGAATCAACTCCACTGGAAGGGTTATTTCTGAATTTTTTGCATACAATAACGAAACGAGGACGAGGTTGTATGTGGGTCATGGGACACCCATGACCAACCCAAATCAAAGCACCAAATAGTTTGTTGTTTTGCACTTGTATGCTGTCATTTCATTTGACTTTTGGTGAGTTGCTTTAATGAATGAGGCTTGGCTGCCACCAGCCTGTATGTAATGATCTTTGTAGGCCTAGATAGCAAGATTTCCACAACATGGATTTTCTGATTTACAAGAGGCAATAGATCTTGCATGTCCCTTACTTATATCAGTTATCAAATTGTGTTGCGTTTTAACAATGTTATATTTGAATTAAAAAAAAAGATAATTTTGATGGAAACTGCTGAGTCATTAACACTAACAATGCTGGGTTTACATTGAGAAAATGTTTGCACCTATCAAAAGGAAAAGGTGTGCATATTTGGAGACATCTGATCTGTAAATTGTGGCAATATTGAAGGCTTCAGATTGGAGGACCAGATTTAGAATTGAAATGGTGAAATGAAAGAGAAAAGCCTCCACCTCTATGTCCATGTGGTCATGAGGGGGGTCTTAGTGGAAAATGGGGTTGAGGATGGCGAGGCCAAGAAGGGTATCATTTTCCGCTTCTTTAGTATATTATCTGGTCCTTTGTCTTGGAAAATTTGGTTATAGATTAGGAATGAGCTCTTTTCCATTACAAGTATATTTTCCAGTGGTCAAATCAAGGTATCAAAATGCATGCCAAACCACAAGTGTGAAAAATAGAGCTGCCAGATATGGCTTAACTTAAACAGTACATTTTAACAGTACATGCTCTCTCAGTTACTGGAATTCGCCCCAAACTTTCAACAAGCATGTTTTGTACTAAATCTGTGGCCTACAGAGTCATGCTATTGTGTGCCCCTTTTCTTAACGGTGCAACGAGAGATTTTGAAATGCCCAAAATATTGTGTTCATAATAGTAAAATTTCATTATAGATTAGGACAACTCAATTAGATTATCTACCCTTGTGTTAGGCTTAGCAGAATCTCTAAAAGAGAGAGAGAGAAAAAAGATGATTTTGATTGCTCGAATTTCCAGGTAACAAAGATAGGACGAATTTTGTATTTGGCTCATACAAATAGATAATTTCACAATTTTGGCACCAAAGAAACATTTCTCAGTCTTATCGCGTTCAGATGGGTATTTTATAGAATAAAATATAGGATTTGTTTGTTTTGCCTATCTAATATCGTGTCATAGTGGAGTAGCCAATATTTTAGTGGTGGATGCCCCGGCGCAACTGGGTATCCACACAAAACATATTGGACTGCCCATCCAATATACACATTTATAAATATAGCGCAAACAATCCTATCTTTTATTCTCATTCTTATTAGTTTAGTGTTTTAATTACTCACCGAAAATATTTTTCCTTCAAGAATATTATTAAAAGGATAAAGTAAAAAAATAAAAAAAGTAAAAAAAGTGCCCATCTCTCTTTTCCGAACGCTTGGCCAGACTCCACCATATAATGTTGCTGTAGGGCTCGCTACAACCCTCCTCTACACGAGTCTGTTACCTTCCCGGCATTGAATAATGCCGGTACACCCGGGTGGAGAGGGAGTAATTAAGGTAAAAGTGCCTTACTCAAGGGCACAACACGTTGGCCCCAGTGGGATTCGAACCCACTACCTTTGGATTGCGGGACGAGCGCTAATTCACTTTATCCAACACGTGCCCTTAGTTAAAAACAAATATTCCCCCCACTGTTCCAAAATGAACCAACCCGTACTAGCCTGCGTTTCAGTGCGTAACCTTATACAAGCACGCGTAAACACTTGCGCGTGACGCACTATCTACATCAGCTCTATGCTATAGACACAACCTGATATTTCGGGTTTGCTTACTAAGCCCCGCCCACTGAATAAGATTTTGATTGAAAGCTTTACAGCAGGGGGCAACAAAAATCAGTACTTTTGATTTGTTTAAGGACACCTGATATTGAAATCTCCGTTGCAACCTTTAAACAAAAGCCTCCCCGGTAGTGGACTAATATTCATAACTAGCAAGATATAGCACAGGTATCTATAAGGGTAGCTAAGTTAATGTCACTGGTATGGGTGGTTCGAAACCTTAAAATATAAGGATAGGTAGCAAATCTGTTTCATTTATGGTATATTTTCAGGGCCTGTTTCAAACATCCAGCTGCTACATCCCTACCCAAACAAAATGTGAGATGTTTTGCATCAGGCCAATGGTTCTTACTTGATTTACAACAAACATATTCATACAGTACTGATGCCTTGAGATGATGTTACGTGTAACATCATGACACAGGCATGCTTAAAGCAATTTAGGGTCTGGGTTAGACCACAAAGGACTGTGCAATATAACTGTATGGTCCTTCACACTGATCAGCTTTTTAATGTGTTTTCTTTAATTTGGAATGTCAAATTTCCCCCACATTCCAAAATTTGCCTCTAAATTTCAACATTTCCTTTCGAAGTTTCACAATTTCTTTGCAAATTTCAAAATGTCCTTTCTTAATTTTCAAAATGTTCTTCTTCCATAGGGCAAATTTATTTCTTCAAACGCAAAAATTTTCCCCTCAAATTTCAAAATTGTGTCCCTCCAAATTGTTAAAAATTTTCTGGAAGAGTCCCCCTATGTACCCCTTAAAATTCTACAGAAACAAGTATACATTTTATTTCATTGCCAACACACAAAACCCCTAACCCTACTAAAGCAAAAATATGAAAAATTATTTGTTACATGTACAACTCTGAAGAGGGGTACATATGGACTCTTTGCCCAAATTTCCCAGTCTTAAGACAACTTCGCCAATTCTAAGTTTTGTTCGGTGCATTTATAGATGTAAAGCAATGGTTTCCTCCCTTCAATTGAATTAAAAGGTCTAATCCTTTGATTATCAAGAAGCCTGAAGCTGCACCTTAACAAAACTGGATGGTCCTCTTGCCCATACCACCACCACAAGAATATCTCATCACTGTGTGTGTATCTTTTGTAAAGACCGGTTGTACTTAGTTAAGCAATCACCACTCCAGTCAAACCTTTTGCCGGTCCACTGACTTGACCAGAATAGAATCGCTAACACCCAATGCTCTGATAACTCCGTATGTACAAACGGAATCCACGCAATATCTCCCTTGTCTGACGAGGCAGACGAGACGACCGATAAAAATGCGCTAACACGGCAGGGCATGGATGATTCCAATCAGTATCTAAAATAATAATTGTGACTCGTACGTCGGGGGTTTTGCTGCAGACTACACTTCGCAACATCCCAGAACAAAATCCTTGAATATTGGGCGATGCACACATGAGCACAGAGCCTCAATGATTTGCTACTTGCATGCAATTCTCACACGATACGTTAACAAGCACAACCTGGGGAGAACCAAAAAAAAAAAAGAGAAAAGAAAGATGAGAGATAAAAAGGTGCGGAAGGAGGGGAAGCTGGAGAATCCCACAAATTTGTTTCGTGCAAATAACACGTAAGATGTATTTTTGTTAGAGTGGGCGTTCTTTGACAGGAAGAGGAATAAAGTGATTTATTCCTTGAGGCTATGGAATTTGGTCTTTAACTCACATCGTCGAGGAACGTCATTGAGGGTCACGCGCACTTGTAGTTTGCCTCTTAGCTTGGAAACACTGCATCATGTGAGTGTGAATGTGCGTTGTGTACGCGCCTCATTCTTATGTTTTGATTCTTTTTGGACCAGTGGAGCGAATCTAATGGAACTGTTTTGTGTGTCGGCTGATACATGCTATCTAAATGGAGATAAGTTATGAATATTTATTAGTGATGAGATTGGGCTTTTTCCTCTTCTTAAAATATGGATAAATTGTCTATTGTACCTTGCTATTAATATTCACGAACAAAATGGGCAAATTATGCCCAGTACAGTTGAAAGCAATCTACCATGACTTTCATACATAATTGAATTTAGCAGAATCAACAATTTCATGATTGGAATATTTCATTTGTCTGAATTCAATAACCTGATGGGCAAATGGCTGCTCTGTTATTTTCTTGATACACTTCAGAGTTGATTGTAAACATGTATCATCACTTGGCAATAGAACAGACCACACAGCAACACAGACTACCAACTCCACCCACCATATATCCTACTATAGTAAAATACAGAAGAAAGTGCAAACACAATATTGTTCATTATTGTTATACTCGTGATAAAAAAAAATTGTGCATGAACACGTAATTTGACCCTACCCTGTTTTTACTCAACTGTGACAGCAGTTTACGTTGTCCTTGATCTGCATATTTTCGACATTCTTCTGCTTAAAAAATTAAGGAATTGGTGAAGAATGAGGTAGATATGAAAAATTTGTGGCTGATCCATTTTTCTTCACCATATTCAGACCAAATAATGGAATGAAAATCCAGCTATAAACTGTTTAAAATTCCATTTGGATGGTGTTTTAAAAAAAAATTGGATGCAGGCACAAAAATCTTTCGATCTACCCCATTTGTCACTAAAAACTCATGTTTCAGCATGAAAGTTCGCAAATATGGCAGATAATGAACCCATCAAACTGCATCCCAGTTGATTAAACAATCAGGGCTAAATTGTGTTTTTTCATAAACAATTTTTTTTTGATTCACGTCTGTATAATAAACATGCCGAGGGTACCCCCCAAGTCACTAAATTACCTCTACAATTAAAAAAAACCAGCAAGTAAACTTGCGTGATCCTCCTGGGTAAGGGCAGTATGGAACATGACTCAGATGAACCTTGACCTTGGTCCATACGCTTTGACATCATCCACATTTACGGAACTTTTCAGAAGACCTGAAACGACAACCTAACCAAAACCTAACAAAACTGGACATACATACGACATGCACGCCAGTTCAAAATCCCCTTTATCTGCTTTTAAGCCAGGGGATATAAAAATGGAAATACTCCCGAATGTTAATGTTGTTTCACATTTAAAGTAAGGTGTGTGTGTGTGTGTGGGGGGGGGGAAGAAGAGAAAGAGAGATAGAGAATAGAGAGAGAGAGAGAGAGAGAGAGAGAGAAGAGAGAGAGAGAGAGAGAAAAGGTGTAAGGAGAGAGCGAGAGAGGAGAGAGAGAGAGAAGAGGAGAGAAGAGAGGAGATAGATAGAGGAGAGAGCGAGAGAAGAGAGAGTGAAAAAAAAAAAGAGATTGATTGGATATTGGCCTGGTATTTATTGTTCAGTTTTGAGGAAGCCTCTATAGTTTTTTTTTTTGCAAGCTTATGAGAAACTTGCCAACCAATCTTTCTTCTAATGCCCTGAAGCAACTCCAAATGCCATTTAGAATTGTCACTACATACAAACAAAAATTCACTACAAAAGTGAACACAGCACATACCTTTTCCTGAAATAAAAGAAAAAAATTGTTGATTGTATTCCACTATCATCATGGGTAATACTATCGCGATGTCCATAAATCCTCATAAACTCGGCAATGTCCTTGTTCAAAAAGTCAATCAAATTGCACCTTGCATAAAGCAAGCGATGATTGTCAAAAACCACTGAAAATGCACTTCGCTCCTATCAGACATCCAAATCACACATGAGCTCTGCAAATGACGAGAATGACCTAGTCTAAAGTAGGGTTTGAAAACACTCCACTGCGTGCCTTTTCCCCTAGACACGATATTTTTTGCTAAGTTGTGATAATGGTTGGTTCTAGTACACATTTTTTTGAGTTAGTTAATTTTTTTGGGCCAATTTGTTACAGTCCTGGTTTGGCAGTTCAGTGTATGACTCACTTACTGTAGTTCAGTAAATATTGTCATTTCTATTTCTTCTCTGCAGCGACTGTTCCCTTCTTCCATTGGTAGCAACTTTCGTTAATGTTGTTTAGCGAGGGTCTCATCCCTAACCATCAACAAGTTTCTATACTCCTGTTCAGTGTAAGTGCAACATGACCCGCCTTCTTATTGCCACTATATTCTACACCTTTTTCAGAGAGGTGGCTCCAAGTTGGCCAAAATCACTATAGCTCATTATGTATCTTTAGCCCCTGGTCAAATTATGGTCCTTAAGGTGCATTTCGTGATTCCATCATCCAGCGCCTTCTAGTTTTAATTCAATGGTCACTAATATCCTTGAGAAAAGCTATTCTCAAATTTTGAGTTTGATTCTGATCTTGCCGGTTTGTGTACCGCGCAATTGCTTTTTTCCTCAGTCCCTAGCCACTGTGCTGTAATGTCTGTCCATTTACGGACAGAAAAACCAAATTTTGCGGATTCTTGCAGATACGACCGAATTGGCACGTAAGATTGGGTGCAAATGGGATTACTAATGCTAACGGTTCAGATGATAATAAAAAATCTCAACTTTTTGAGTACGTCGGGGGGGGGTGCGAGGTTTGTGGAAAACATCAAAGAAATGCCCCTTTAATCTTCCCTAGTGATATCCAAAGTACTTTAAATCAAAGTCAGGTTATTTTAATTCCCTAGTGAACACACTTAAGTGCCTGGTAAGTAGTGAAAAACTTGATTGAGTTGAATAATGTGGATTGTCAGGAGGGCAAGAAGAGCCTGTCATAATGGGCAAATGGGGGCCCCCCGAAAAAAAAAAAAAAACCACACCCACTTTTTCAAGCCATGCATACTGTACTACTTTCAACACACTTTCACACACAAGCACTCTGAGCCGATAGATAGCCAATAACATCTCAACAAATCCCCCCCCCCCGTCCACCCTGCCATAAATTCAAGTGGGCACTATAGCAAAAATTCTGGGGAACAGTAAGGGGAGCCAAAAGGCATTATGCAATAATCAGCAAATTTTAGAGTTCCTGTAATGCTAGAGTTCCTCATGCATGCTAGAGTGATGCAAAGAGCAAGACAAGATAATCTTATCATAATCAATTTAAAATGAAGGCAGATTTTTGGCTATTTATAAATGAAATGTTTTGGCCTTTACCTAGATTGTAAAATGGTCATGAAAAAAAAATACAACAGAAAGTCATTTTCTTTGAACAACATTGTGTGGGTGGGGTGGGTGACACTTGTACCTATTAAAAGGCCCCGTAAACATTTTCACATGCGAGGGGGAAACTTGTACATTATGCCCCAGGAACCACCCAAGTTAAAAGGGTTCCAAAGGTGACCCGACACAAGACCATAAATGGGTAAAGATTATCCTATCTTGGATCAGAGCTGGTCAAAATGGATGTGCTAATCTGAGCCAAAGCAGGATCAGTTGACTACCCTATTTGAGACTGCATATAATTACATGAATAGCTATGAGTGCCTATACATAAGATCACAAATTAGTTCTAATTCCAATTCTCTGAAGAAGGAAAGAATTTTATTTACAGTTAACACGCACACCCACATGGGCGCACACCACTAAATCGCGCTCCCACTGAAATACAACGTAAAATACCACATCACGCTCTCTGATTCGCACCCCGCATGACAATACTTTTTTAATTTGTTTTGAATCCATTTCCCTATCGATATAACCTGAAACTTTTCAAATTCAATTTTGATATATTTCTAGTAGGTAGTATAGATTTTAATAACAGGGCATATTAACAGAACCATCACTATTTTTGAGCCGACATGACTCTTCATAGCCGCTTTCGACAGGGCCGTAAGTCGAGGGTCTAGTTTCGTCCCATAATCAAATTTCAAATTGTGTGATAATCTCAGCGATGGTCAAGCTATACCTTTCAGCTTTTAATATTATATATACCACCTCATGGAACCGGTTTCCAAAGGAACTGCACTGTCTCACACAGTTTTGTTATTTTACCGGAACTACCTACCATTCCCCCAATTATTCCCATTAGAATAATGTTATAGCATTCCTACAGGCGTTGCCATGCACAGGGTTCAGCCACTCACCCCGGTCCCCCCAGGTTAATGGTTTCTGGTATGCCTCTGTCATATTTGAATTAAGATTTTTTTACAGATTTTTTTTTACAAGATTACTGATCAAAATGCTGCCTTTGAAAAACCTTACAAAAGCTGCATTAAACCCGTCCTGCTTATTTGATCCCTATCCGAGACTCAAAAGCCAATTTGATACCCAATGTGAACCTGCAGAAGCATAATTCAACTTCAATAACCCATAGACGGGTTCTTGAGACTTCGTCCAGTGTTACGCCAACCAGAATGCAACCCCCCCCCCCCCATTCTACTTCTCTCCTTTGTGGCTTTTCAGTCCTCATAGTTAGGGTATCAATAAGTCGTACTGTTTTATTGCAGCTTTTGTAATTATACAGACAGTCCACCTGGCATTTTTAATGATTATTTCAATCCATCACTTTCAACAACCATAAAATATGGCATAAAATATTATATATGTCAATACTTTTATTTTTCAAGTTTCACTAACCGGTGACATTTCATCCGTACAAGCTCTCTGCTCTATTTACCATCAATGATCAAGTGCAATGGCACCCATTTCTGTTTTATGATCTGACGCAATTTTATTCAAATTTGGAGTACTTAAATTGGTTCCTAAATGCGGAAGAGAACTTGTTTTTCATGCTTACCAGTGTAAAGCATGTTTTATTGCTTGAATCTAAGAACTCCACCATGGAAAATATGAAAATTAAAATATAAATCTTTCATTAATCTTAGACGAATTTGTTAAAATGGGGAAGATTGTATTCCTTGTATTAGTATTATCTCAAATCTTCTTTTTCATCTGGTACTTATATTTGTCTTAAATAACGCCCCTGCTCGTATAAACGCCCCACTAGTATTTTTTGGATAAAACAATTCAGTAAAATGAGTTAAGCTTAACTAAAACACATGAGATTGGCCGGGCAACTGTCGTAATCTGTATCATAATCGCTTTTGTGCACAGTGTAATAGTTTAATTGTATGAACTTTGACCTCGGAGAGGCTAGAGAACAGATCCCCTGCTTGTTCGTTTGTATTAATTGGTAATGGCAGCGAAAATAGCGTGTGTGAGGTGATTTTGCAGGATTTTTGACTTTCCCTTTTTTGGACTGTAATAAACGCCCTCCCTTTTGAAAAATGCACCACCCCCCCGGGCGTTTTTATTAGGAACAATATGGTATGACTTTTGATAACTCTGTAGTTCAAGCAAAAAGAGAAGAGAGAATCAAATTCAGTAGAAAAGGAAGAAATGAAACAAGAACAAAAACTTCCTTGAAGACCACTCTATATAGAGTAGACGAATATACCTACAGAGATCAGAAGTAAAGCTGTAGTCCATTGTTCGAGCGTATCGAACCAGTTCTGCTTTCGGTTTGCAATGACTTTCCGCCGGTGCCCTTTGAGCACCTTAAAGTTGTGCTATTAGCGAGGTAATCCGCAAATCAGGCATTTTAACTAAACCCCAATTTTTCGTGCTTCCATTCAAGACCTAACGTGAATATAATTCTTCTTAGGACCGGCTCACATTACCACTTTATGGGTTTGCCATGTCATCATAACTTCTTTTTCATAAAGACATAGTCAAATTAAAATAATGCCAATTAAGATCCCTCTGTTAACCAAATATGAGTTTGGAAAATAAACTGGTCCACATATGTTTTCATTCTTGTGATATGGAAGAGAAAATACACATTTTAATTACTGCAGTTATTTTAAGATACCAAGATTGTCATTCATAACATGAAATTGAGCAAATTCTAACTATAGTCCCGAACCAATTAAGTTGTACAAAATTGGGGTTATTTTAAATGATTCCACGGCTTGAATGCAAAAGTCATTGGAGTACTAAACTGTGTGTTCCAAGACTTTTGACACATACACCACGTGTTGCATCATTGTTTAAAAATATTTTTTTTTAACATTTTTGGAAAATATTCATTGAAATGTATTGAATAACTTCACTGCTTTTCGATCAGTGTCGAGATAATCGTTTAATTACCAAACATATCGTACCTACACTGCACGCTGCAAACAATCCATTGATTACTTGCTTTTCGAATCTCTGTTATGTATTTCGTCTCAGATGAGAGTACCCACAGATTCTCATTCAATTCTCATCCCACGTCGCTTGACTGGTCTGTTAATTCTCACCATACATCTTCATCCTATACTGTTTCTTTTTTCTTCATAATTCTCATCTTACTTCCATGACAACCTTTCCATGGATTCTCATTTTACTTTTTCATTGCCACCCAAATGTTACATCTACTCCTTGACAACATTTCTGTATATTCGCCACCATAAATCTCATCCTACCTTTTCATCTTAATTCTCATCCGACTTCCGTGACCTCTTTCAATAATCCACCTCCAGCGTGTTTTCACATTCTATTTCCATAACCTTGCCAAAAATTCCTCAATCCTGAATCTCATCCTACTACCTTTTCATCCAAATACTTCATCTCACTTTATGTCCTTTCCAAGATTCTCATTTTAATACTCATCCTATACCTTATCCCATTTCATTCCTATAATCCTTGACCTGTTCATCCTAATTCTCCTCGTACTTCCTTGGACATCCTTCATAAATCAGCCTCTACTTATTTCACATCACATTCTATTTCCATAACCTTGCCAAAAATTCTCATCCTGAATCTCATCCTAACACCTTTTCATCCAATCGTCATCACTTATGCTCTTTCCATAGATTCTCATTTTACTACTCATCCTATACCTTTTCATTCCAATGTTCTATTCCTACTACCTATTCCGTACTTCCTTGACCTTTTCATCCTAATTCTCATCGTACTTCCTTGACATCCTTTCCATAAACTCATCCTACGTTTTCCAACTTTCTATTTCAATAACCTTGCCTAAAGTTCTCATCCTAAATCTCATCCTAGTACCCTTTTCAACCAAATTCTCATTCCACCCTTAGGGCATCCTTCCATTAATTCTCCGCCTAATCTCCCTATAATTATTTAACCTTTTCAACTTATTTTTCATCCCACTCTCTTGACAATCTTTACATAGATTTATCTTCTTACTTTCTAATCCTAACTCTTAACCCAATTCCCTAGGCTTTAATAATTCTCAGCTTAACACTCATTCTACATCCTTGACAATCTTTCAATAATTCTGATCCCATTTGCATCCTACTTAATACTTATCCTACTTCCTTGACCACCCTACCAGAATTATCCATCCACAGGATGGAGGATGCCACTGTTTTAAAAAATGCGGAAAATCTGGAACTTCCCTTCTACAGAGCATCCTAGTCCCTACTCAGCTGTCAGTGAGGGGTTCTGAACTTTGACAGACAGGCCCTTTAGCTACCACTGCACATTAAGTTAGATGGCCTGTGACCAAAAATCCCGCAAAAATCCTCCCGAATTTAACATTTTCAGGAAACCGAACGGTGAATAATCATTTTACCGACTCAAGCCCTTGGTAATCAGAGCTTTAACAATTGGAAATTACGCTTGCGATGCATTAAGAATCTCCCTACTGTACCATTTGCCTTCTCTACAATTTCTTCTTCGATGAATTTTTCGTCCCGATTTTGTCCCAACTATCTATCATATGCAATGTCATTCCCATAATAAATAGTACTTGTGTCCTACTTTATAGGTTTATTTGATCCTTGAAAAGGACTGGATGGTTTGGATTGAAATTAGGTGGTAAATTGCTTTCAATGGTGCCTGAGCTCAAAGCAATGGCGAGATAACATCATACCTACAGGCACGGTCAAAACAAACACATTACACATCGCAATGGAAGGCTCTCACTAGCCTTCGTGATGGAGCTGGGTTGAAATTCGCTAAACGTCCTTCCAACACTATAGTTCCATTACCAGTCGTGTAAGAAATAATGAAACATGAATAAAATCCTTTTTCTCCCGATTTTTTCGCTTTTAAAAAGGAACGCGAATTTAGATTAGGGATACAACCCGAGACGCGGGCAAGAGAAAAACACGGAAATCCGCGGAAACCTCACATCCTATGAATAACTTCATCCTCATTCTCATGGTATATACTTTCCAGGTAATCCTTGTATGTTGCTGAAATTTCAGGCAAGAAGTGAATCCCAGACCCCTTACTCATTAAAATATTACACTTCATTTCTTATTACCAGGTTGGAGCATAGTCCACGTGTGGGTTTTGAGTCATCACCACCTATGCATGCAATGTGCTTAAATTGCACTGTTTTAATACCCAGTCACTAAATTGAGTGTACAAGTCCGTGGTTTTATGTCGAAGATAGGATTTTTTGTGAATCACATGACCCTATGACGGTGACATTTCCCAAAACTGGTGCTTGGGGATTTAGACTCAATACACCCTCCTGGAGCAGAGTACAATGCTGCATGAGTCACTGACACAAATCTGGCTAAATAATACTCGCCGTCATGTGACCATTCAGATAACCATTTCAAAATACTACTGACCAAATATTATTTGTGTTTTGGACCTGTATGGTAGCATTTAGGCGATAAATTTTATGTGTTTGTGACAATTTTTAAGCATAAGTTAAAAATTCCTGAAGATCCAAAAATTGCCCAAGAGCTTCATGAAAAATCACCCTTTTTTTTTTACATGTGTGGCTGATTTTAATTACCAAAATTGTGCATCATTTACAAATCCATAATTTTCATAGAGTTTTTGTTTACAAAAAAAAGACATCCAATGGTGCATAATTAAGATGGCCCCACAACTGATACTCACATTTTATTTGAAAATATGCAATGAAGGTAAAGTAATATTCTACCCTCGTCCCAAAAGTCTCAGCATATGGCCTCATATGTTTTATCACCCTGCCCAAGTGTGAAGTTCAATGCAATTTCGTATAGGTCGTGGAGTGGATTACATGAATTTTCTTATCTGTGGAGACATCCATGACTCCATCTGCATGATCACATAGCCTATACCCGCATATAAAGCTAGAAAATTTCATTCCCTTAGGCACATTTCCAGTACCTTTCATTCGCCAATGTATTTACGAAAATACCCCCTGGTTTTGGGGTATGATAATGATACCCAGATCACACAAGTCAGTTCAAGTCAATGTATGTACAAGTACAACCACTGAACCGTGTCCTTGGTGGATGGGTATTGTAACTTAACCATAGTGATAAGCCCTCCACAGTACTGCCTTTTAAAGAACGGGGGGGTGGGTGGGGGCGACAAAGAACTCTCCTGAACTTTTAAGGGGAGCACATCAGACCCGGCAATAATGAGAAGCTAAAAAACCAAGACCACAAATTGTAAAGCAATCCAGAGGATCTAAGAAATATGACGAGACATATCTGTGTCCCTTTCAAGGAGACTAAATTATCCTGCCAAAGCCTCTCAAATGAGATCCAGAAAAATGGTGCCAAATAGACATCTAACGGCTATGGATCAGATTCTAAAGAGAGCTTGAAATCACTATCGCTGTATATTATTAACGAGAGTGATTAAGGAGAGCATGCGTTCTATATTCCTTAAAATTTATCCCTGCCTCCACACATTGAGGAGGCCACCTCTGCATGATCACATAGGCCCTCACCACAATTGTTGTGATGGCCAAACATTGAAGGCAGGACTGTCCACATGAAATGTGTTATCATTGCGTTAAATTAAATCTCGAATCCTCTCGCATGCAAGTTAGTGGCAATTTAGATTTTGTTAGTAATACCCTGACTGAAACAAAGCATGTGTTTAACATAACTTATGAATGGGAAAATGAGGATGACCTCCAAAAATAAATAAAATAGAAGTGTTTGAGCCAGTTTGCATACACCAGTGGTTAAGCACTTTTTTTCTTCCAACTGCAGCCTCACTCACATGTTAACTCCAGAATATCACGCATCATATACTGCCCCACTTCCCCAGGTATTTTTAGACATCCTTAATTGAATGTTTGCGCCCAATTATGCCTAAGTTCCTTCCATGGTTGAGGACACTAATGGAACGCGTGGCTCATTTCTCTGGCATTCATAAAAAAAGGCAAAATTAGATATGATTGCTTTTTTTAAATTCTTATACGGTCCTCCTTACTTTAAACCTTTTCGACCCTGGTAGATTCTATGTGGGTCATATTAAACACATAATCATGTTTTTGAGATGGCTTTCCAAATGACTGTGGTTTTGGGAAGCGATCTCAAAATCCACTGACCTAAGCTAGCTTGTTTGTAACTTCTTTGAATTCATTTTTTAAAACACTGATTCCAAATCTGGTTTTTGAAGAGAAAAATTTTGATCGCAGAGGGCACAGGTTAAAAAAAATCAAGAGATCGGACTGCGTGGATGGTTGTGCGAAGGGATGGCACAGTGTTTTTTGTTAGAATACTCAAGAGCGAGCAAAAGATGGCGCTTCTAAATGAATTGTTTTGAAATACTTCCAAGTCTCTATTTCCCATTTAGACTGGGATAACCATTCATTTCCTTAGCATGGAAGAGTTGGAATGTGGCTTCTGCTCTTTTAACATATACATATATAAAATTCCTTTTACAAGGGTTAGGGCAAAAGGGCCCCATCTCAATAGCTGGCCAGATGTTAGATTTTGACATTAAATACTTAAGAATAACACAACTACTGAGTCCTAGCAGCTATTGCAGATGGGGCCTTCTTGCAGTAAAACCCTGGATTAGCCAACACGACTGACTTTGACCGAATACTTCATCATGATTCAGCAGCCGTCTCTCCCTGTTCTACTTACTTATCAATGTGTTTAATACTACCCAAAAGCAATCTCTTGATAAACCTATTTGTTGTGCTCGCCTTGGGTGTTTATTTATATTATGAATTTCTGTTGAAATCAGGGGCACTTTCCTCTTTCAATTTTTAGGGTAAGAGTTCAAGTAGCTTAATATACAGGCGAGTAAAATAAAACTTGACCCTGATTTGTGTCCGCCATTTTTGAATGTTTAAGTAATATTTATCTAACATATGTTGGTATCATCTGAAAGCAGGTTTCATTATCTTTAATTTACTGCAAAGATCATTCACACGTTTCTGTATAGACCCATAGGGTGGTATTGAGTCATCCAACAATGCACCATTTTTTGGACCATTTTTGGGAAATTTCACCTCAACAGGGTCAGTTATTCCACAAAAATCCCATTCTTACACACTAAAATCCTACTTCTATGCTCATTTCAACCCCAAAGCATAGTATTAGAGATTTTAGAATGAATTGTGACTGTCCTGTGTCTTAAACTTTTTCGGAACAACACTTTTTATCCCTAAGTACTGACATATAGTTTTGTACAGACAGTATAGGCACATTGCAATGCATTTGGGATTGATTCAAACAACCACCCTCTGGGTATAGACCGAGCTAAACAGTCGTTTTTTAATAAGTAGTAGTCGGTTTCTTCTCTGCTCTGTCCACGGATTTCACATTGAAATGAACGGCGTTCAGCGAGGAAATCCTTGTCCAGAAGAAAATCAGGCTATTTTAAATCACTGCAGATTCTTGATTGAAGACTGTAGCTCGTCTATACTTACCCGATTGGAATGATCTTTGGCAGCAACTTAAAGATAATGAAATAAGCTTTCCGCAGAGACCACATATGTAGATCATATATTTATTTAAAAATTCAAAATGGCCGCACAATCAGGGTCAGTTTTTTTGAAGACTCAACCCTGTATATTGGGAGAAGTATCGGGGGTGGAAACAGAGAATTGAATTATTCTTTTAAACAATACCCATGAATGATAAATTGTATCAGACTAACATAGGGTTTCAATCATAAGATAAAAATTATGAAGAACTGGCTCGAGTTTTAGGTGTGAGTAGTCCCCACAGTGTGTGGACCATTTTCCAAAAGTTCCCGGAAGAAGGTATTGGCACCTACACCGCATGCACACCTTTCAGCTTCAGGCACAATGTCCAAGCCCAACAAAATTATGTTAATAAATTGGCCCACAGGACAGTGTGTGTAGTAACCAGGTCGATCACATTTTGGAGACTTTGTTTCATATAATACATCAAATGGAAAATTTCCTAGGCCTTCAATTTCACCGAGTTCACTAAGAAGAATATGACGTTTTTCATGTAACAAACTCTCAGTTGTGGAAGATAAAGGAGGGGGGGAAGATGAAGTTGTCCAGTTGGGTCACCCACCTTTAAGCTTAAACAGTTTGTATGTATTAGGAACTCTCAGTCTTCTTTTGCAAACTGCAAAGAGTGGGGTGTGAAATTCTTTACAACACCATGTGTTGTCATGCTTGTCAGTGTTAGTTTTCCCTGGTGTTGAAATGTAGGATTTAACACTGCTCGGTATTTCTGCATAATTTTAATTATGCAATTTGTGATCTGGCCTTATTAATGTTAGAGGTAAGGCAGTCAAACATACTAGTAAACAACAAATCAAAACTTTCAACTAAAATTCAGGCCATTACAAATATCAATGCTAACACCAAAGTTTGGTGTTGATTCCAATAACAGTATTGGTCCAATTTGGCACTGGCAGTGTTAAAAATTTACACCACGTATGGTGTAAAATTAACACCCCATAGTGTCCACAACATACATTGTAACACCAAAATTTTGTGGTTTAATAAAAATTCACAAAGTGTTATTTAACACTGAAATGGTGTAAATCTAATATCAGCTTGTGCTGTACTCTATTCTTCCAGTTACATTACGTAACACCACGTTTTGCAGGGTGGACCCGTCATCTTCTAGATGTAGGATTACCACCAACCTCACCACAGGGCCTACATTTTGTATCATCATTAATACAACACTCTTTGAAGCTCCACAAACCACATTATCTCCAATTAAAGCTAAATCCCTCAACAACACATTAGCAAAACCCCAGTGGCTCTCAACAAAATTTATTATATATTTAAATTCATAAATCTATTGTCATTATTCACCACCAAACTGTCCATCTAGAAATCAAACTTTTGGAGGGAAAGTTTTTCAATTTGTGTAATTTGTTTTACTTGTCATATTATATATTTCACCATTTGGCCCGCCATCATTGTGCATGTCATGGGTCCTATTACTGCCATCTGGCTGACAGAAAATGTTTGAATATGGAAGCAAATTGAAAATGATTAAATATTTTGAACATCAATGTTTTACAGCATTGCATGTTCGTACATAACACCTGCATAATTATAGTTTACATTTGCCCATGTGGTAATAGTTTCACAAATGCACATAGCCTTTTTTCCCTTGTGGCTAAGCTTGTTAGTAATATCAAAGACTGACAAATTGTACTACTGCTTTAGTCCAGCTTGAAAGTAGGTATCAGTAGGGATATATTCTCAACTTCCAGCCACAGTTCAGTTAATTTCAATTCAACAGAACTTGGTCCTTGGTCAATGACATACTGGGCTAACCAGTTATGATCAATGCATGTTGTCACATGCACTGTACATGACATCATGATCAAATAATATCAACTGCCTGAAGGTCACCTGTACTGCATGGATATTCATGATTAAGTTAATGATCAATGCATGAAATGTCCCCATGCACTGCATATGGATATTCATGCTCAAGTTATGATCAATGCAAGCAATGTCAACCTGCCAACTGCATATGGACCCATTCATTATCAAATGATTAATGCATGATGTCACATGCCTGCAATATCATGGACATTCATGAATCAAATAATGATTAATGCATGAATGTCACATCACTGCATATGGACATTCAATGACAAATAATGGTATAATGCAGTATGTCAATGCACTGCATATGGACATTCATGATCAAATAATGATTAATGCAGGACTGTCCACAGCACTGCAAGATGGGACCATTCATGATCAAGTATAATCAGACATGATGTCACATTTACTGCATATATGGAACAATTCATGAACAAATAATCGGTGATCCATGCAATGAAGTCACATGTACTTGCATATGGACAATTCATGATCACTATGTTAATGCATGAATGTCCCAGGTACTGCATATGACAATTCATGAATCAATTAATAACAATACATTGATTTCACATGTAACCTATGACTAATATGGACATTCATCAAAATAAATGAATCAATGCATGAATTTCACAGCACAAAAACTGCATATGAATATTTATGCTCAAGGTTATGATTAATGCATGAATGTCACATGCACAGCGCAGATGGACATTCATGATCAAATAATGATCAAGGCATTCATGATGCATAATAATGATCAATGCATGAATGTCACATGCACTGCAAATGGCATTTTCTGAATCAAGCAAATGCTCAATGCATGAATGTCACACACACTGCATAAGGAATATTCATGTTCAAAAAAGTTTATGATCAATGCATGACTGTCATATTCACTGGATATGACATTCCCGATCAAGTAATGGATTATGCAGGATGTCCATGTACTGAATCATGACATACATCTGTCAAGTTTATGATTAACATTTATTTTGGATATGAGACATCAATTTCTTGTTCACATATGCATTTTACATGTTTAAGGTCCATGGTTATTCACTTGTAATGGTGACGAAACACCTTTGTTTTAAGTTCCAAATGCTTGACTTATGGTCCTTCCTCAATGAAAGTCCCGGCTATATCAAGCAGATACCTTTCACTCCACATCAAGAGGAGGATATGAATACAGTATATGTAATATGACATCTCTTTAAACAAGACAATTTTAAATAAGCCAAATTTTGGAGACTGAAATCCCTGAATTGCCTTAATATATGTGTGTGTGTGGTTGTGTGTGGTTGTGGTGGAGTGAGGTGTGTGGTGTGGGTGGTTTAGGTGTATGGGTATTTGATGCATGGGTGTATTATAACAAAAAAACCTTTGCCAAATGCGTTTAAATTTGCAATACGGTTAAACTCCTTGTATAAAGTGCATGAGATGGGGAATGACGGCATTGGATTATTACAATTAGCCCGACAAGATTTTTCGGCCTGCGTGTTATTTCTTAGAGAACTGACCAAGATAACGGAAAAGATGGTTGTGGACAGTTGCTTGAGGATATTTCGTTACTCCATTTAACAGAGTTCACTCCTTTCTCGGGACTCCTTTGCTTTAATTCTAGCTTAGAATATTCTTTTTTCACAAAAGACAAGGTGTGTCCATTAGCTTCGTACTTGCCTCGCTAGTATTTTCTTTAGTTCTCTCTCCTGCTTTCAAGATGACCCGTGCTTTAAGTCCTGTGAATGTTATCTTCAAACTCTTTCAGACCCAGGGATTTCATATAGATGGTGCCCTTAATTTTTTTTTAATTTCGGGGGACTTCCCCAAATTCCAAAAAAGGGGCAAGGGTCCATTTTGTTGCTGATCTTTGGGGATAAATGGTCCAAAATTTAGAGTCAATTTTGACAGAAACGTCCACTTTGGTGATGACATGTTCAAAAAGTCAAAAATGGACCATTTTAGGTGTGTTAGGTCCCACGCTTTAGCAAAACAAAGTCCCTTTTTTTTTAAAGTCCTGCCACCCCCAAAATAAATCCTGCGTACAGCCCCTGTGTACATGTCATAAAGGTCTCACCACTTACAAGGAATTGATTCTCCCGGAGCAACTCAATTTTGGTTTTGCGTAGGGTTAATGCAGTGAACTTGGGGCTTTGAGAGCTCATTGCAAAATTAGAGTCTTTGGAACACCTTTTTTACCAATTTTATTGACTTGGGATTGAATTTTTTGGGCGCAAAATAGAGGTTATACAGCTGATAAAACACAGCTTTCCTAAATTTGTGCCTATAAAGCTAAAATTTGGGGAATTATGAGTTTTGATGAGGGTAAAATATAGTCTTCAGAACTGGAAAATGATTGAAAGATGTCTTAAAATGCAACCGAGACACAAAATAGGGCTCTTGACTCTTTTCCGTGGTCAAAATGTGATGTCACTATTTCGGAGTTGTGGCATCGTTTGACTACTGACCCCGGAAAATGACCACATTGGCGTTTTTTAGTGTGGCACATATACCCACTGCCATTAGCCATGTGATCTAGAATTTAAACAGGAACAATGTTTGTATATCTAGAAATGTAAACACAGAAAATTTCACTCCCAGAAAGAGTGAACCTCTTGTCAACCACTCCAAAATGATGGTTCATTGAAAAAAGAGCAAATTTCCACTCAAAAGACTGGTTTCCCACTTGTTTTTGCATGGTCCTTCCTTTAACTCCTCAAAGGTGTTGTTCTTCATTTAACTCCTCAAACGAGTGGGAAATCCACCTTTTGGAGTGATTTTCACCCTTAAAAAAGAGCAATTTACCACTTTAAGTAACAACCACTCATTTTAGAGTGGTTTTTACAAGATTTTCACCTCTTTTGGGGAGTGAAATTATTCCACCTCGAATTACATTTCGAGAGTAGGGGCTTTGAATAATTCTTACTTGACACTGATGCTGCAAGTCCAGCAATAGTATAAAACACTGTATCGCCCTGACGTCACATAAATGATGCTAGCCTGCTTTATACAAAAATTACTCCTTTAAATGTCAAACAGAGTGAAAAATTTATCACCTCCCCAAAAGAGATGAACTGTGTAAAACCCCTACAAAATGAGTGGTTTCGTACTTAAACGAGTGATTTTACCACTCAAAAAGAGCTAAGAAATCCACTCCAAAAATGAGTCTGGACTTTCCACGCGTTTGAGGAGTTAAAAAAACGAAGACACACCCTTTATTGAGGAGTGAAAACGAAGGACAACAGCAACGAAAACGAGTTGGAAATCCACTCTTTTTGGAGCTGGGAACTTCCGCTCTGTCTTAAATACAAACAAACCACTCATTATTGGAGTGGTTTAAAGGAGTTTCACTCTTTTTGGGGGGAGTGAAATTTTCACTTGTTTACATTTACAGAGTAAGGGCATTAGGGTGATAATATTACATCTTGTATTTATTAAGTTGGGTATGGGCACCACACTACAGCATAATGACTGGCTGCTTTGAAAACACATACATGTATTTTTTTAATTGGAAATTTTTATTTTCAATATGCTTCAAATCCCAATGTTATTTGAACAAAACATCAGGACCAACAATAAATTTGGCCCAGAATCGCTGAATCTGCCTTTAACAACTAAACGATGTGTACTTTTACACACTAGACACCGCCCCGGTGCAAACAGTATTACAACTTTCCTACGTATCCTATGATTTCTATCGACGCCTCACACTCACATTTTATCCCCATCTAGAATTACGCCCGACTCTAGTTTTAAAATTTTCTCTCCGCTCGGGATTGTAACAAGCCCAATTCATTCGCTCTATCACTTTGCTAAAATGATTTCATAATTAGGTTTGGATTTTATGAGATTTTTATGACATGTTTTTAATTAGCAAAATATCAATATCGAAAGTATGGAATTACACTTGTTTTTCCCAATAACAATTGGATCTTCACTCCGGATCATGCAATCTCACATATACTTGCCAATTAATATTGCTTCTAATTCTCATTATTCCAACATGGTGAGGGAGACATAAAGGTTATTTATTCACCTGCCACCGCAGTTACTACAAATATCATTTTGCTTCATTAATACCATTCATCCGTCAGCTATACGACTAAACATGCTTTATAGCACTTTTAAAATAACTTGATTGGCTTGAATACTAGAACACACTTGTGATGGGAAATGAAATTGAATGATGTTACAAGACCAAGAATGACCATGATCCCGCATTTTCTGCATATTTTTGCCCCATTTTGGATTGCACAACCATCTTTCATAGTGATATTTTTTTGGTGGGGTAAGTTGGATTTAATTTGTATTGGATTTGATTTGTACAAAGCTTGCAAAGAATACGATTTTAAAACTTTCAAGTATTTTTTGTCCGATGCAATCAAAAGGGCATCATTGACAAGTGATGTGCAAAAAAAAGTAACTGCAAGCTAAATGGTCCCGATTTTCCAGACACTTGCCAAAAATATTGCAACCCAAAATTATTGGCTATGCCATGATATATATTGCTGTTTAGCAATTTCAATCTTGGTATCACTGGAGTATGACTCATTCTATTCTTATGTTGGGAGGGGAAGGCAAAATTTTCAATAAGGGGTGGGTGTCTAGAAATACCTTCCACTTGTGATTGATTTGATATAATTGAGTTCAGGGTAGGGTTGTTTTTTTTTAAGTTGAGAGCTGGGCCTGAGGGTAAAAATGCCTACTTTGGGTACATGGCTAATAAATTTTAAATTCAAAGTTTCCTACAACTCTTGCTCTTGGGGTACACATGAATCAGAAGTGAACAGAATTATTACAAGGTTTTAAAAGCAAATTCTCCAATAGCCAACTACGCTGGGCCAACCGTTTGGCGCAACGTAGTCCCCCTGACGTTGTACCAACGTTGCAAAAAGACGTCTGACAAACGTCATTTTGGCCAGTGGGCCATCGTGGTCCAACGTACAAAGTTTGACGTTGGTATAACGTTGATCCAACGTCAGAAAGAGGTTGCGCCAACGTTGGGCTATATTTGGGCCTGTGTCGAGTCCAGCAGTATTAATTGCTTTGCTTTTAAAATTGTGCCAATTATTATCAAAATCTTGCGGCCAGTTTTGTAGTCTGTTTCGTATTAAAGGAATTTATTCCTCCATAATACAACACACTAAGGAAGTATACAGAATGTGTTAAGCCTTGTTTTTCCTCACTTTGAAGGTCACGTGCAATGAAACAAGTTCGATCAGTTAATAGTAAAACGAAATCTATTCCTGACAAATAAGATATTTTATTCTATGGTGTCAACAGGTGAAAATTGTTACCTGTGCATGTTTGCTTCTCATTCGAATCGCAAATCACAATTTTCCTGCAAAAATTAAATTAATTCCATCCACTAAATAAGAAAACTTAAATATAGTACCACAGGAGAAGATTAAAATGGGTCAAAAAAATAAAATTTTAGTAAGAAAATGAGAGGTCGTCCAAGACCCCGCCCCCAATTTCGCACGTTGGACCAACGTTGGGTTGACGTTGTCTAGTGCCGACATCCCCAAACAAGTGAAATCAATTTTAGAACCCTTAATGATCCGAAATTTCAAACAACTACGTATTTAATCAAATTACCTATACATGGTAACATTATTTTCCATTTTCCATGACAACTTCTAATTTCACTTCCATATTCTCTCCGTAATCCTACGTTGGGCCCCAACGTTGCTGTTTCCACCCATCGTTGCCCCATTTTAAAGTAGCCACTTTCATGATCAGTTTCGACTTCACCCTTACGTTGGCTAGACGTTGCCTTGCCCGACCGCGACCGTGCCGACCATTGCCGACGGTGGCCCATATGAACGACCAACTTCCAGCCCCCCGTTTCTGCACAACGTTGGCCCATCGTTGTTCCGACGTTGTAAACTGGGGGCACCCGTCAATTTGTAGTCGGAATGCCAACGTCACTTTAACGTCGGTATCATGTCAAAAACAACCATCGGATTTGTTGGTAAAACAACGTCATATTAACGTTGGATGGTGGTCGAATAGCGACTGCGACCGTGCCGACCATTGGTACGTTCACCCTACGTCGCCTTGCTATCTGGGTAGGAGCCAGTTTATCAATTTGATGTCTAAATGTTGAATGGACTTGGTGTAAATTTTGCGCAGAACCTCTCACGACACATTTTTTTGAAAGCTTTTTGGGGGAACGACTTGAATATTTTTTTTTGAAATTATGCTACTTTGGTAATGAGAACCTAAAACTATTGTATTCTTTCACACAGGATGCCAAGGAAATTTATTGATATGAACTGGTATTTTATTATCCTTGATACAGCTCAAAATAAAGCGTAATAATCATGACTATTGTGAATTGGGGTTATAAAGGTCACATGGGGTCCCTCAGAGGTCAATTTTTACGCCTTTCAACTCTTGGACCGGTGTGTTTCTTTTATGTCTCCTTTCTTCCCTAAAATGGTGGAAAGGAGTAGGTGGGGAAAATTGGGGGTTCCCCACCCCCTTCAACCTCAAGCCTTTCCCGCTCTAATACCCCTCCCACACAAAAAAAATCTTGATGCTGGCACTGCAAATACATGCAGAAAATTGCTGTGTATTCACACATGCCATGTGCCTCATAACCAAGGGAGTTAGATGAATTCAGCAACTTTTAACTGTGACATGATTGGTGCTATTTGTCTATGTAAACAGGGATGTGGAATAGATGGGCATGATTGAATAGTGTGAACTTGGCTTGCACTTTCCCACAATGTTAATGTACCTCTAATGTTAATGCAATTTTCAATAATCAAACCATCAGCTATATATAGATGAAGGGTGTCCAAAATGTTTTTTTTTTTAAATGGTAACCAAGTCATAGTCAATGTTTTACCATACAAAAAAGGAAAAACAGAAAGAAATGATTCTATGGCCCATATGCTTTGCCTCAGCAGGGCATAAAAACTAAGGGAGATGAAACCCGGAGGGAGCTCACATCAAAAGGTAGTATGGGCATGCACCACCCATGAGACCCACATTTTTTCAGGACAATTTTCAGTTTCAGAGATTTCCACTATTGATGGAAATGAAAGCACAACAGTCCTTGTTTCTGATGAGACACTAGCCAAAATTCTGTTCCAGAGATCTCAATTTTATGTCCCAAAATCGGTTATGCAGCCTCCATGTTTAAAAATCTGGGTGGCACATTTTTAAATATGTTAGAGAATTTTGTATCCTTGGAAAATCTCCTTGTGTTCCTCGAAGTTATATGAGTAAGACTGTAGTGTTGGGCTTAAGAGTTATTTATGGAGAGGTTTTTTAAATTTTGGTTTATGACTGAAGTAGAGTTAGATAGCAAAACAAAATATTGACAAATATTTACATTATTATGTAAGTGGTTTGTCTTGGGGATGGGGCTGAAAAAATTGACTAATCACTTTATGATTAATAACACTTATTTTCCATTTTTGGAGGAATTTTAGAGCACTTTCGTAATTTCTTATAAAATTTCTGATAGGATTAATCCACAACCGGCCAACCGTCAACAGGTAAAACTTTAGTAAGAGCAAGCACAGCCTTATATGATTTTAAGGTAAAAACTTCAGTTAGAGCAATGGCCTTAAAAGATCTGAACCATTTTATCTTGAGAAAACCAAATAGTCTGTGTGAACAAGCAAGGCTTTCTTGGAAGGTCATTGGACGTCATGTGGCCAACGTCACATATTTGCATATGAAAGGCTACGTGGTTTCTCATGAAAATCGCAAATCTCACTCTCCGATTCCACATGTCACAAAAAAGAATTTCCTATGTGGAAAATGAAAGCAAAGAAATTGTTATTCCAATTTTGTGTATATTCAATATCACTTCATTTATAATATGCAAAAAAAATGATTTTTTTTGGTTATAAGTTAAAATGTTTCGTAATAGAAGATCGGGTTACAAGCAATACTTTTCATCTGCTGTATCATGTATCGTTGTCATCTAAATCAAACCCGAGTACAGTGAAGCACTTTTTCCAATGAATTTCCACTGACACATAAATTTCAAAATGATGTATTAGATCGCCATGATCTAATAGTATCAAAAACGTCTCCATTTCAATTACGACCTTTAAAAAAAAATATTGCGTCCCAACCTGCAACAGTAAAGGACAGGAGAAAATAATCTGGAAGAGTTGATATCATAATCGTCACAAGGGAATTAGAAATAGACATTTGCAATAGCGAAGACAGCCTCGGATATAATTGAAGTACTGGCACCATCTGTTCCGTATTTTCCCCAAATACAATTACAAATTCCTTCTATCTTAAGATTTCATTTTCATTTCTGTTTTTTTTAAATATTTTATTATAATAAGAATAAATGATATGAGATTTTATATTAAAAAATGTTCAAAATGGTATGCGAGGATGAATAGAAAAACATCACCCCCACCGGGAATTGTGACGTGGAATCATTCCGCATATAACCCACGTCGGGTACGGATACATTTTCTCGTTTGGCAAAATGTACTTATTGTGCTGAGGAGTGATTGCTCTTGGGGTTCGTTTTTACGACAAACCAGGAGTGGGTTTGACGTGAGTCAGTCATTGTAGGGTAGACGAGATACGGTTTCGGCTACCCTGACCAACAAGAAACATGGTTTTGTTATAATGTCCATTAATTCAACCGTCACTCCAACTAACTTTTAAAAAACTCTCGTTGAGAACTTACAGTCATTTAAATCAATGTAGGTTGTTGTTGGAAAAATGCCACCGCTAAGGCAAATATTCGCCATGATACATGTCATTTTTTTTTACATTATATTCTGCAAACAAACTTACGGTCATGACACCGACTTGCCAAATAGAGGAAACTATGGGTATCACCCCAATGCCTTTCAAACAATAACCAGAGTGGACTTTTCTTATATACAACCCTTCTTGCGTACATTGCATAATCATTTTGAAAGGAGAACCCTATACAAATCATATTATAGAATTACCCTATAAAATATTATTGACTACATATCGCGTGGTTTCATTGAAAAAACAAAATTAAAGTTTAAACCAAACAATAATTAAACCATCTAGTCTGACCATGTGCTATTAAAAATCGCGCTAGTGTATAACAAGTTATGCAATACGGCCGGCGCGTTTGCGTCATACCGCCATAGGAAATACACATTACAACAGCATCACCTGTAAGGTGTATGACGCTACTGTGCCGTCCCTATCGCATAACACGTATACATATCCCATATACCGTAGCGCGAATTTCAAATAGCGCTGTTCAGACAAATGTTTTTATTATTTTATGGTTAGGATCCATCTGTTTTTTCGATGAAACCACTCGATATGTAGTCATATTATTATACAGAGTATATTGTATAATTATTTGTTATCCCGGTTCTCCTTTAAGGGTTATGAATTTCCATTCAATCGTGTGTAAAGATGACACAGTACATTTTTGAAAATAGTGTATGCCTCAATATTTTTTCAAAATTGAGTTCTTAAATGGATATAAGTTTTAGTAATATACAGCCCTCAACGGAAATGATTAAGACCAAACGGCACTTTTATGGTAAATAATGATCTTATATAAAACCACTCTGGTGTGATTTTTTCAGTAATAGGGCACACCATGGTGTTTCAACACAAGAAACCCATGCTAGAGTCGATTTCCTCCGCCTCCACCTTCTTTGACTGTCAATGACCTTTGTGGCTTAGTATCAATTAGTACAATCGTGATATTTCGTGTAATAATCTGATTTTTTGATCGAAATATCATTGCAGTTTACGTCAGCTCACAAATTAAGCGAAAGTAAAATCCATTGGATGTCTTTAGCTTCCTATAAGGCTCCATTTGTTTTCCGGTAAATTTTACTACTTTGGCTGAAATGTACCTGTATTCTTTAAACAAAATAGGCCTACAATCAGTGCTTTGATTTCTAATTAGCTGCATCCTTTTATCTTTACAGGAAAAAACTCAAATAAGAAATCCCCCAAGGTGAAAATCAAATGCAAACCATTATTTGTTATGTATGGTTCTCAATATATCGTGATGAGCCAATATCTACAAATATCCAGCCTTAATTTTATGAGGTCACAGTGGTTGGAAGATGCATTGCAATGTTCATTGAAAAAATCTATGATATAATTAGCCAATCAGATATGTTGTATGATAGGCAAAAGCACTCATGGAGTTAAAGGTGCGGCGAGAGATTTTAGGCACCCAATATTGTGTCACAATAGTAATTTCATATAGATTAGACACTCAATAGATTTCTATCATGTCTTGTGCGAAATGTCTTACCAGAGTGAAAAAGGTGATTTTGAGTTGCTATTTTTCAATATAAAAACTAGGCTGAATTTCGTATAATTTGCTCCTATACGAAATAGAGATTTCACAATTTTTGTACCAAAGAAACATTTCTCATCAGCTTATCCTTTCAGATGGGGATATTTTTGATGAAAGCTTTTAGATCAGGGCAAAATCAGAATTTTCTATTTTTTTAGGACACCTGATATGTGAATCTCTCGTTGCACCTTTATTGTTCTACTTTCTGTACTGAAGAATGATCACGAAATCTAGTTGGAATTTAGGGTTTTAGCTATAAGATTAGGGTTTATAGTTATTGGACCCTGCTGTAAGACCCAGTATAAAGTTCTCTTGTAAATTTGTGCATTGCTTCAAATTTGTACAAATTTTTGATTGCAGGCTGGACAAGTTTATGCGAATAAGCGGCCCCACTATCGGCACCGGTTGACGTCACGCTTAATGTCCAGCACATTTCCTGCAAGTGATTATGTAACTCTTGAATCCGGGGTCAGGCAACTTTTAGAATGCGCATTGAGGAGGTGTAACATGCTCGTGACTGTGCTGTAAACAGTCGGCTTGAAATACGCTGGACCATCTATGATATTAAACTGTGAAGAAGAAACGTTGTAGTGTAAACCAAAGGATCTACAGAAACAAGCATGTTTTCAAAAGAAAGATTTGAATACCTATGTAAGGCATATATGGCCTGCCACTTCATACAACATTGTGAGTGCAAGAAGGTCATACGTGTAGTAGGCTGTCATTTGTCAGAAATTTCCATCAAAATCTATTTTCCAATCTCTGGTCAGTGGCTCTTGAAATGGTTCTTACGCGACTGTGACACCTGAAGAACCATTTAGGGCGACTGTGTCACTGAAGAACCATTTTAGACACTGACTCAAGAAAAGATAATTGAGTTAAATCCTAATACATGGCAGCACACATATGTATCACATGGCAGCTATGCACTTAAGACTCATCTTGCAATTCAAACCTCTGTCTGAGTGAACATACACAACACCACCACGAACTTGTGCACCAAACACACACACTGTACATAACCCTCGAAATTTAACACAATCATTCACTCCAATTTCATGCTATTGAACAGATTTAAAAAACTGATGTCGGGTCGCCAGGCATAATTTACAAGAAATAAGAACCACATTAAAAACTTTAAAGGATAGATTTTTTTTAGTTTTAGTTGCACTTTTATTACAGAACTGTATAAAAGAAATCTCATACTGAATTAAAGTAGATGTTTGATACATGGCATAATATTTGCATTAGAACCAATCACCTAATCCTTGTTTACAACTTGATCTCCCGTTGACCTTTGACCTTGGTTTGTTGACATTTGACCTCACATAGTCTAAAGCTTTTAATTTAAATTGGTTAACCCTCCTGTCATTCCAAATAAAGAATAGAAAAGAAAAAAGCCCAATTGGGCGCAAAATGGTGTTAAAACTGAATCCCCAAGTTTAAGCTTTCATTTAACATAGATTACAATTCCAGTCATTTCAAATAAGAAATTAGAAAAAACAAACGCCCATTGGGTCGCAAAATGTGTAAAATGAATCCCGCAGTTATAAGCTTTAATTTAACATAGGTTACCCCTTCCCGTCATTTCAAATAAGAAATTTAAAAAAAAAAAAAACGCCCAATTGGGCGCAAATTTTTAAAACTGAATTCCCAGGTATAGCTTTAATTTAACATAGGGTACCCTTCCTGTCATTTCAATAAAGAAATAGAAAAACGCCCAATTGGCGCAAATTTAAACTGAAGTCCCCAAGTTATAAGCTTAATTAACTAGGTTTAAACCTCCTGTCATTTCAAAAAGCGACAATAGAAAAAAAAAACTCCCAATTGGTCGCAAATGTGTTAAACTGAATCCCCAGTTATACCTTTAATTTAAACAATGTTCCACCTTCTGTCATTTCACTAAAGAAAATAGAAAACCGACCAATTGGTCGGGCAAAATGTTTTAAAACTGAATCCCCAAGTATAACTTTAATTTAACATAGTCACCTTCCTGTCATTCAAATAAGAAAATAAAAAACGCCCAATTGGGCGCAAAATGTGTTAAAACTGAATCCTCAAATTCTAGCTTTAATTTTAATGTAGGTTTACACCTTCCTGTCTTTCAAATAAAATATGTTACCTAAAACTTCCGTCTTAAATAATATCAACACAATACATGTTAAAAGCTTCAATCATTACGTATTATAACTCTACGTGGCCTGGTCAGTTTCTTACTTATAACTCTCCTCTTTGTTACTCCCCTTTTATCTATCCCTGCAACGTTAACCAAACTCCCATCAAAAAGCAAGTCTTCACCGAGACTAAAATCAAGAAAGCTTTTTTTAAGGCCATTTCAAACATGCAATGATTTTATTCTTTGTCTTAAATTGCATCGCATTACACACCCAACACTAAACTCCAAAATGAAGCGTATACGTAATATTTCAAAAAGAAACTTTTATTTTTTTTTTTTTTTAATTTACAAGTTACAACATTCATAATTTTGAGAGCAGTGGTTTTCTATAGTCGGGTCGCTAAGCGACCCGACAAAAAAATTTAACTCCGAGATTTTACGCTCAATTTTAAGCAAATCATGTTTGATTGAAACATGAGTTAAAAATAATCTTTCCCTATAGAGGTATCCAAATTGGAAGGCAAATCATGTTTCTTATGTACATGATGCTGTCCACATCCCGTTCACATACTGAAATAGCTAAGCGCAAATTGATGTTCTTCAATATAGAAAATCAACTTTATATATTAAAATCCGATTCGTAATTTTTGTTATACTAGTATTGTATGATACTGTTATACAATCAAACTGTTTTACTACATCCAACAAAAAGCCGATTCATCTCAACTTTGGAATAAGCATTTTCAGCGACTATCTTTCCATTCTAGTTAAACTAATTTTTAATCAAGGTTGTATTTCGTGATCGCACAGCCTCGTCCCCCCGACTAACTAAAAAAAGCTGAGACTTATATCATCTGAACCGTTTGAATTAGTAATCCTGTGTAGCAAATCTTACGTGCAAATTCGTCCGTATCCGGACAAATTCGCAATTTTGTATTTTCTGTCCGTAACGGACAGAAATTATACACAAGTGGCTATGGACCGTGGGAAACGAGCATTTGCTATAACACAAAACCGCAAAGTCGGATCACCTAAAAAGTTGTGAATAAGCTTTTTGCAAGGATTCTAGTGGAAAAAGTAACTAACAAGGTGCTGGGAATCACGAAATGCACCTTTAATATACACACCCAAACATTTATTTCCAAATCGCTGAGTCTACCTTAAGTGCCTATCCACAATTTAATTCATCTAGATTGATAAACACACAGTTTTTGCAGAGAACCGCTTTAAAAAAATTACATGTTACATTCAATCAAATTAAACTAAAATAACCATTTGCTATATCAATACCAATCATCTGTTTACAATCAATTTCTTTCCGGAAGAGTGGCAGATATAAAGAATGGGAAAGGTAGACGGAATAAAACTTCAACCGTTCACTTTTCTTTATGCATCTCGATAACCCCTTGTGCTTTTTGTCTCTCAGCCAATTTTCTTGATGACATTTCCCTATACTACCCTGGAGAGGCTTAATACCAGAATACTGTGTTTGCATATCAAAATTAATCATGATTAAACCTGCCCTTTTAATTCCAAATTTCATTAAATGCATTTTTTTCTCCGAATTTTTGGGAAATAGATACACATTAGTACAACAAATGTTTATGTATTCATTGGTACTTTAGTTTAATTTTGATTGAGTGTAATATTTTAATCATTTCCTTGTTTCAAAATTGTGTGTCCTTTAGAGCCTTTAACTGCATGAAAATAAGTAGCAATAAAAATAAATCACACAAACTAATGGGTGAAATGGAATTAGATAGGCCATTTTCAATTTATTACATGAAAAATAGTAGGTTTTTATATGAAAATTCATATTTGATTTGTGTTAAATTCAATTACCAATTGATAACTGTCTCCTATTAAAGGCATAATCAGTGATAATCTAAAAATCCACGAAAATATTTAGTTTCTTGAAATACTTAAAAGTGAAGATAAGTACAACTAATCCCATGATTATTCATATGATAAATTGGTAAGAAGAAGGAAACATGGTGTTATCAAACTAATTTTATTGTGTAGCTTTAATAGTCATGTCCACACAAATGCTGAAACTCTGGAGTTTCTAAACTCTGGAGTGTCAATGGGGTTTTTTGACCATGCAGACTCATTCGGAGTTTAAACTCTGAGTCTGTGGTTTCATCCCCTAATCTTGGGGGGTAAACACCAACTCCCAGATAACGTGTCGTACCGTGTGGGACATCTTGGGGATTAGGAGAGGGGTGACCTCACAAGGTCAACTTTGTTTTAAAAATTCCTGTGTTTGAATATCATGCACAAAGGTCACGGCTTCCGGTATGTTGACTTCTGTCTACACTCCGATATGACAAGCGGAGGAGAATGGTGGGGATGCTTTTCAGAGTATTAGCCATCAGAGTATTAGCCATTAAAATAATTGGATTTAATTTTCATTCCGAGTTTTTAAACCCTTGGCGTTTCATGACCATCTGAACATGCTAGGTCTGCACAGACATTTCAGCTCAAAGAGCAAATTTGATTCTGAATATCCCTTTAATAGGATCATTAATAATATAATATCTAATCCGAGTACATTTAAACAAAAATTCTTGGTATGGATCGTAAAAAGTGCAGGGATTTCAATTTTTAACATATTTTTAAACAACGTGTATTACCCGCTAACACGCAACATCGGGTAAATTTACCCATAGATTGGGTCATATACCATATGAATTAGCACATTTTACCAGATATATGCCTAAAATAATGTACATACCCAACAATGTAAACATTTACTGATGTTAGGGTGGTTACGCGACCTTTCTAGAGTGTAAGTAATCTATGATGTCTTGATACATGAGAGTGGACATTAATTAGCCTTGCTGTACAGGTAACTACAGATTGTTTTGTCATGAGTGTCCTTATCAACTATCTGGCTTTTCGGAACTTTTGAAGTAAAATTGGTGACTTTCTGAGGGCAAAATCTGAAGAAATTTGGTTTTATCATATTTCCTCCAATATTACACCATTTCTTTAAGGTGTCAATATTGGCAATTTCAGTCAAATAATAGCTATATTCTTTGTTTTTGTAATTTTTTGAAATTAATAAATCAAACTAGGGGTAAATACGCTTGCGTCATTTTGAACTTTTGTTGTATACCTTATGACCTGCCAAGATCACTAGTCACAAGGAAGTTTTCAAATTTGTTGTAGTTTTGATGGAAGAGGGGGATGTTACAAATTTGTCAAGGCCATTTCTAATACAAATAACGCCCCATCCCCGTGTCATAGCAATAATACAAATGGCCTCAAAGACCCATCTGTTTCTTTCCCCCGATACCATTTTCACAAGTGTATAAACTGTCATGCTAAGTGGAAAGTGCCGTTGTGTGTGGAAAAGGTCAAGTGGGATGTACCATGGCCGTCAATTTTCACACAATTTCTGCGATTCTCATAGAAGTTTGGACTTTCTTCTCACCTATTCACCTAAAATTACCGCAGCCTCATGTAAAATGGATGGAACTGACTGCCATCCTGAATAATGACTCGGAAGTGTCTTTGAGATAACAAAAAACAACATTTTGATGGTGTTGAAGTGATTTTCCTTTTTAGGACAATTTTTTTTCCTGACATCTATACTATAAAGATCGAACTCGCCATGTTGTTTTCCCCTGGGGCTGCCATTTTGACCGCGGGCGGCGCCATGTTGACCGTCATGTTGGAACGTGTACCGTCTGATTCCGTGACCCCTTCCCATCGTGGTCTTGCGATTGCTCGGGGTTTATGTTTTCAAATTGTTTCAACTCTGAATAGATAAAATTTTATTGAAATTGAAAAATGGTTTGTAAACAGTAGTTATGCGTATTGAATTCCGGTAGGGTAAAAGAGGAAATACTTAAATTTTTAATTGAAACTGGGGATACCTTCGTCCCGGGTACGTAGTTATTCCTTCAGGTTCTGGCTTAAATATGACAATTACGCCAGTGAGTTTGACCTCTTGATAATTGTATGTAAAATAATTATTTCTTGGGATAAAAAAGCGAACAACATGGAGACCCTACTACCAAATATTAAAGATTGATTTATACTATGTATTTTAATTCATTAAATGTTGCAAATGCCCATTAACGTATTATTTTGACGCAATAGTCGGTGACCTTTCGGTGTAGACGTCTTATTCGTGTTCTGGTAATTTTGACCTCGCTGATATTCGCTGTGCCCTATAAAAACACTTTTTTGGGCACGTTTATAACCATCTAGTTCTAACTATCTGCAAGCGCTATGATCGGCATGGTACAAGTCTAATCCGAACATGTACTGTATACACTAATTACTACAGCAAAATATTGGCGCAAACACTTCACGATTAACTGTGTTACGCAATTCAATTCATTGTGTCAATAGTGACATAAAAGTCCTTTATAAAAGTACAAACATCGCTGGAAGTCCAGTGAAGCAAAAAACAATTAATACTTTATAAAGCCTATCGGTCATTATACCGGCTCAATCATTTAATCGTGTCCAGACCAGTTAACAGCAATGTTTGTAAACATGTTGGGCTGGTATCTTGACATAGGTCGGCATGATTGTTACACACTGGGCTATTTATCATAACGCTTCGCAGGAAGGATTCGCAAGCAACAAACGAAGTGACGTAGGATGTTATTCTATTGGAGCCGAGCTTCATTTGTCATTTTACTCAAAATATCCACAAAATAAGACACTAACAGAAAAAAACCAGCAGAATAAAAAGCGTCTTATTATGTATTTTTTATGCATTTTATTTAAGGTTTTGCAATATTATTACAAAACTTATTGTTCCTATTGTTTTTACACGGGTGACATGCAACGTGCATGCGGTGTATAAAATTGCGCAATTATCCATTATGTGTTACTCTCACCACACTGTAAATATTACAGTGCAATTTACAGGCAAATACTGTAAAATGATTAGAAATTACAGTATCGTATTTCTTTCCCATCAGCGACTCTAAAATCTGGATGGGGGCGGACAATCTAAACAGGACGTATCGGTATAGCCAGGCTATTATCTGCCAATAACAGCTCATGTATTATGTAAAAGGATTTCATTTGTCTATTTTCACTCAAAGTATCAAGAAAAGACAAATAAAATAAATAGATAAAAACAACAGCAGGTAAAAAGAGAATCACCTCAAATTGGTAATTTTAGGCATTAGGCCTATGTTCTTGATTTTTGCAAGATGAACGGCAAAGTTGTTTACATGGGATTAAACACCGATTCGACTTCTAATCTTTCAACTTCTTCCTTCATCCAATTTTTATATTTCTTTTCAATCTTGTGTTAAGAAGTAAATAACATAATATCGATATTGCCGTGGTTTCACGTTGGTTTGGTAGGGACGGAAGCGTGAGAATTTGGAAGTAGGGCCCATATTGATTTTTGCCGAAAAAGACCATAGCTTTGCCAATGCGAGAGATTTAACGTATGACAATTTTGCATGTTTTCTTACATTTGGAAAATTTTGCCATGTTTTTTTTTTTTTTTTAAAATTTGCTTCAGATTGAGGAGATTGGAGAATTTTGACCAAAAAGCCCATTTTTTGGTGATGATAATGTTCAAAAAGGCCATGGGCGGGTTGATCCACTTTTACAAAAAAATCCCTTTTTCGTTGCCCCCCCCCCAAAAAACAATCCTGCGTACGGCCCTGCCTCAAGCAAAGAGTAGGCCGATATTTACATTAACCTATCATGAATGTATTATTTACATATACAGTTTGTTTTTTGAATCATTGCAGCCTATTTGCCAATAACTAATTGGCCGCTTCATCCCTTCAAGGTGTGCTCGGGCACTAGCCCTTTACATCTATAAGGAGGCTTGTGTTCGCAAAAGCGCGGTCCGGGGGAAGTCAGCGCGTCAAGGAAACAATTCCGTCGTAGAACAAGCTATCCTGATTGGAGGCACCCACTTTTAAAAATTTCCGTAAATTCAGAAAACAGATTTTCTAAATTTACGGAAAATCTGTTTTAGAAACAATAAAATAAAAAACAAAACTAAAACATGTTAATTTACGGAAATATTAAAAAAAAATCTGGCATGCATAGTTTCCGGACTTTTTTTTGTTCCGTATTTTTAATTTACGGAAAATTCTGATTAAAATACACATTTTTTTCCATAATATGACAAATTTTCTGTAAAATTATGATAAAGTTCCGTTAATTGACAAGAAATCCGGTAAATTTACCCTAACAAAGTCTGGAAATTCCTGCTGCCAGAACATTTTCGTTAAATTTACGGAAATTTTTTAACAGTGCCGTAGTGCCGTCCAAAACTGCTCTTTTGGGCCTCAACATTTCCCGATTTTGCCAAAATTTCTTCCAAGGCCCCCGATTTTCCCCACTAAGTCACTTTCGTGGACCCTTTCTTCAGACCCCAGCTATGTCACTGGTGGGTCTTTGGGAGTGGAGTTCTTTGGCTGGCTCATTAGCAGTAAATTTTTCTCCTGGCTCATTATAGCTAATAGCTGCTAATGTTGGACAAAATTCATGATATCTCTTGCTTAGCACATTTTGAAGCAGCTTGAGCATCAGTGACACGTGATTTGTAACAACGAAAAGGCACCCCCCCCCACCCGAAAAAGAATTCTGGTGCCGGTGTCGTCACTGCAGAGGAAAGAACATGCCAGAGTGGCACCAGGAGCAAGGGTAGACTTAAAGAATGCCCCCTTTCTCTTTAGCTCTGCGCAAATTCTTGATCCTTTCGGCAAATATCCCGGGGGGCACCTCCCATCTTTGAAATTTGCTAATTTTCTTTTTAAAGAGGTCTTTGGGTGAATTTAGCAACATTTTCTAAAATGTTATACTGGTATAGTCTTTGGGTTAAAGATATTAAAATTGTCGAAAAAAATGAGAGTCTTTGGATGATGATGGTAAAATTTTCAATATACAGGCCATTGGGTTGACATGAATGCTGTGTGAAAACAACCATAATATCCTAAACGTCAACTAAATGGAACGAGACCCCCTAACCCTGTGTAACCCCTTGGACCTGTAGCAAAGATACCATCTATATGTGCTGGCCTCTCTGTGCCTAGAGATGGCCCGTGGCGTAGGCCAGCAGTGCTAGTGAGAAAAAACGTGTTCAGGGGGAAATCAGCCCTGTCAGGGGAAAATTCGTCCGACTGATTTTTCATGATTTCCCATCAAAATGCCTGAGTTGTTACCGACCTCGACTTTCTTCCCACGAGAGCTTCCCTGATTTCCCTTTTTCTATGAACACCGTGAGTAGCCCTATCCTTCGACCCCAGATACGACACTAATGGTTCTTTGGGAGTGCATGCGAGTTCCTTGGCTTGCACATAAATTTTCAGTAATGGTTCACCTTCATAGCTCATCAGTTCATAGCAATGGCTTCATCTCTCTGTTGAGATGGGGGCCTAAAACGCGACAGCTTCTTACTTACCACATTTGAGGCATACTAATGCAAATACATAAATGAGAAAAGTTGGTAGAAAATTGTATGTCTTACTTTGAGTTTTGTGGCATTATAGAAGACTGATCAACCGGTTTAGTGACCGCTCCCCATTCCAATCAGCTAGCGGGTGCCCGCGCACAGCGCGGGCACCGCTAGTATGTATTATGTTTGAGTCTTTTTCAAACAGAATAGAAATTAAGGTGCAACAGAGATTTGATGCTCCATATTTTTTTTGCCCACTGTTTGTTTCATATGATAGACACACAATAGATCTCTACCTTTATTTGCTACAGAAATGTCTTAAAAGTGAAAGATTTTAAAGCTTATTTTCAATATAAAACATAGGACTAAGAAATTCACATTTTTTGTAGCCAAGAAAAAATTCTCATCTTAATCCTTTCAGATGGGGAATTTTTGATAGAAGCTCTTCATCAGGAAAAATCAGAATTTGCACATTTTTTAGGAACACCTGTTATGTGAAATCTCCTGTTTCACCTTTATTTGCTTTTCGAAGAAACTTCTCACAAAAATGAAGTTTTCCCCTTCCTTTTTGGAACCAGAGCTTTAAAAGTGTTTCAATCTTTTAAATCAGAATCAAAGATTTTTTTCTGCACTTTTTGGCAGTCACGAGACCACATTATTCACTTTAATTTAATTTTTTCTTTTAAATTCGTTATCCTTTTTTATCCTAATTATTCCTTCAAAAACTTTTATCAATGTACACACCATTAACTCTAATGTGAATTGTGAAAAAAGTTTTTTGTTCTGATGGTTTCTAGGTAAGTTCAGAGGGATCAAATCGACATTTCCTTACAGTAAAAAATGAAACAATTTTTATGTATTACCCCCACATCTCTGCAAAATAAAATGGATTGTCCCTTAAGGCTTTTTTTTTACAAGTCTGTTGGCTGATGTTCATGAACCCCCCAAAATAGGAACATTTCAGGCTTCATCATAGGGTGTTTTTGAACCAATCCCATAACTGGCATTGCAATGTGCCTATACTTTACTAGTATACGTACCTAAACACATTTATCCTAAAGGCTGACTCGAGATTTTCCGAGTAGGGCCCTCAATTTTCAAAAACAATTTTGCATATTACATAATGCTTGTCCTATACTATCACTGTGTTAAATAGCTAAGCTCAATCAAGTCCTTCATATAGAAAAATCGTAACGTTGTTATAAAATCGGATCTGAATTTCTTTTACACAGTATCCTTTTGGCACTGTTATCCATACATAGAATGTTTTCTGCATGAAAAAAAAATTTATTCATCTCAAACTTTGGATTTGAGCATTTTAGGTTACTATTGTTAGTTTCTAGTTGACTATTTTAATAAATACACAAAAAACAATTATATTCCAAATCTCTGATCAGCCTTAAGGATAGAAGTGTTCTAAGAAGTTTAAGAACCTCAATACCCTCTATGATTATGCTAAAATTTCTAAGTACTTCTTGTGCTTTGGTGGGCAAAATGAGTATAAAATTCAGGGTTTTGTTGTTAAAAGAATAGAAATTTGAGGAATGACATGACCTTATCGAGGTAAAATTTCCCAAAAACTGTGCATTGTGGGATAATTCAATGCATCCTCCTGGCTGCATCTATGATAACCAGTCGATGCTCCATTAATCTGCTCGTAATATGTAATATAGCATGAGAGGGAGACAGCAAATTTTGCCATTTATCACTCAAATTCTCAAATTCAAAATTACTAATTTTTCAAGACTAAATATAATGCAATGTCTAGCTGAAAAAGTAGTCATGTTGAAGTTCCAATGTTTCCTTTTGTTCAATAGCCTGAGGTATAAGAGACTAAGAATAAAAGGCAGTACCTTGATTTTTGAAAGTCAGAAGAGCGATTTCCTTTTTCTCCACGGTATAGCAGATGAGAAAACCAATATGATATGGAACTCCTTATAAGGGAAAAAAGACAATCCCACCCCACAGTCCGTGGCCTTCAAAGTAGCATTTGTATTTCACCCATCCCACAAGTACTCTTAAGTTTTTTTTTTCCACGCATCTTGTCACGTGATAACATGCTACAAATGCGTATTTTTACGTAACATCCATCCACTGTGAAGTGCCCACATTACCCACCCATTTCCCACTAAAACATCATTTACGTCACCGTCAAAATACATGGCCAGGAAAACCATCTGACTTGTCGGAACGATTTGCTTGCATTTCAAGACAAAAATTTAAATTTCAGAGCTTATAGAACTTCAACATATTACACACTCGAATTTCGGTCTTTTGCTTCTAAGTTTACTTCACGATCAAACCTTCATCTTACATAGAGCAACAACAACCACCACACCTTAATTCTTGACTATATGAATAAAACAACAACACAAAAGCGGCAAGGTGGAACATTGAGCCAGCAGTAGGAAATATTCAACAATCCCTACAATATTTATACTGAGTAATGGTAAGGGAGGGGCTACAAACTGATTTTAAGGATTAAAAATACAAAGCTTGTGATGTCTGCAATCGCGGTTTGCGCATGAGTCAAAGGTCCACACAAGGTCAACAGCAGTCAGGCGTTTTAACCCCTTTTTGTCTTGGCCCAGTGTTCTTTTGACTGAGTACAAGGTGAATTGAGCCAATATTAAAAAAGTACTGAGTCTCCACACACGCTCCACGCAACGCATGCACAAAGCCCACACTTTACCAACCATATTTTGCCAAAGTGAGTAATCCTTAATTCCAAGTGTGCTGTCTTTCTGTTGCATTTTTTTTTTTAAATTTCACAACTAGCTCTAAATAGTTAATCGTAGAAGGGGTAAAACTACAGAGCTCCCTTTATTTTAACCCTGGGTACCCGGGCAGGCCTTGATCTCTGGCATGCCTTGATCTATTCTACATTACACACAAACCACGTTGTGATGTTTGAAAATAATCTCTCTTTCATATGCTGGGTTTATTCTATTTCTAAGCAATTCGGAAAATATTGTTATATATGATATTATCCGCTTAGGTACCTGCAACCATAATGTAGGTACGTGTGAGATTGACGATATGAAGACACATGGAAAGAAAGAAAAAGAATAAATTAGTAAAAAGTGTGTGTTTCATTGCTGAATTTCACTACTTGGGTGAATATTTGATGATACCACCCTGCCAAGTTTGCATACGATATTAGCATACATTATTTCTCTTCTCGGTTTCACTCTTTTTTTAAGTCAGTTTCTGCTAAATCTTATGACCCACAACAGTGTTTTGTGTGTCATATTTTTTTATCTGATTATGAAGAGGAAAAAAAAAATCAAAATTGGGAAACGTTACTACAAGCTTTACACCAATCACACAACAACACACACAAAAAAACCCACCATGATTTATTTACATCAACCATCATTCCTCCCCATTTTCCCCATTTCTGTTGATTCCCAAACTAGTATTATTATTCCTTCTTCATCATTGTAAAAATATGATTAATTTGGCAACCTTGACCCCACTCTCCTCTTTGCCATTATTTTTTTTTTCCTCATCTAAGTCTCTCTTCCAATCAAAAATCATCAATGAAACATCTCCTCATTTGTGATTTGACAGTTGAAGGGCTAAACTAATTTCATACTCTGACACGCTTCCTCATTATGTACAATCAAGTTTTCTCTCCATTACACAAGGCCCCCTACACTTGTGATATACTCAAGTGCATAAAATGTACCCTTTTGTTATTGCACAGAACAAGAGGAAGAATATCAGTACTTCCCACATATGCATTGCTTCCAATGGAGATTTTTTCACAGTAGTCTGTGAAATCGTATTAGATGAATCACACTTACAATGCAAGTTCGTGAACCATTACTGTTGAATTGTCCCCGCCGAACGAGTTCGTAACGGGTACTATGAATGAGCATGCGTCCGTCTCCGGTCGTTTTCGGGGCGGCCGTGGGGCCGTCCGTCCGTGATAAAATGTAACCCATGTTTGAACCCGATTTAATCTGGAGGTCCGTAATGCGACACATGATGCAACTTGGTGGAAAGAAGCTGGGTTGATGAGTTCTTGACTTGATTAGATTTTGTGCGTTAAATATGCAATATTAAGTATCTACTTTGCATATTTATGAAAACTGTTCATGCAAGGCTTTGTACCATTTTCTGGGAGTTCTGTAAGGTGGTATAATTATGCACTTGGTGGAAAGAAGCGGGCTGAAGAGTTCTCTCACCCCTCAACCTGATTAGATTTTGGGCATATGTCGGGCAAATTGTGTATCAATAGCTAATTAAATATGCAAACATCACCAGCGTATTGGCTATATTTTCAAACGGACATCGGATTACTCAAAATTCCTGCTGCCGCTGGCATGAAAGAATATCATGGGGCAACATCTTTTTTGCAATATGAAAGTATGTGATATATGCGGCGTGGTATGCAAATTAGCTAATTAAAATGCATATTGCGTATCTCTGAAACAGTATGTCGGATTGCAAGAATTCCTTCGCTAACATGAGACTATTGCATAGGGGATTTGCAATATTAAAGTATGTGATATATTCGGCGTAGGTATGCAAATTAAGCTAATTAAATATGCATAATTGCTGTATCTCTGAAACGGTACGTCAGAGTTTGTGGGGAGGGGGGTGTTGTGTTTTGCATGGTGTTGGGGGATGTTGTGTTTGCAGGGTGTTGGGGAGAGGGCGTGGGGTTGCATGTTTTGGGAAGGGGCATTGCATCTGTTGGGAGGAGGTTAGGGTGTTGCTGGGTGTTGGGGAGGGGGTAGGTGTTCGGTGGTTGGGGAGAGGGAGTGTGGCGTGTTTTGGTATTGAGGGTTTACGGGTTTGGGGTGGGGGTGGGGTGGGGGTTGCGGGGTTGGGGGGTGGTTGACGGGTGTTAAGGGAGGGGTGGGGTGGTTGCAGAGTGTTGGGAGGAGTGTGGGTGAATGGGGGTGGGTGTTTGTCGGCGGTGTTGGGAGTTGTGGCTGTTGGGGAGGGGTGGGTGTTGCTGGGTGTTGGGGAAGAGGGGTGGGGTTTTGCGGGGTGTTGGGGAGGGGTGGGGTTTTGCGTGGTATTGGGGAGGGGGTTGGGTGTTGTAGTTGCATCTATTTACTCTCATGTTAGTGGATCGCGACATCGGACTGGGACATCTTTTACGCATCGCGTAATACGAAGTTTCGCCTTGTTTAGAGTCCCCCATGTTTTCATCTCTAGATTCACTCAGTACTTGTAAAAACCAACCTCCATGAAGCCATGCATTGTTGGGAAGTCTGATCTCTTCTCTTGCACAGAACTGTCAATATCATAATTGTTGATGAATTCTAAATCTGTCTTATGATTTAACCTCTCTTTAAGAGATACATCCTCCGGAAAAACTAATTTCTCAAAACAAGGAAAGTTTCATTGTTATTTTTTTCATCTCAACCTCCTTAATGTCTAAATGTGAATAAAACATAACTGGGTTAAGTGTAATTCACCCAACCATGAAAAGATTGGCAAAGTGGAAATTGGTGATGAATGTTTCATATAGAAGTCCCAAGTATGAACTGAAGGTATTGCCATTTACTCCATCAGCGCCACTGCACAGCCTAATACAGCACATGACAGAATCAATGTAATACCTCATTCACATTCTTGGGACTTCTACATGAAACATTTCCTACTGAAATTTGGGCCTCAGACTTGAAGTATGATTTTCAGAGTTTGTTTTCATGTTATTAACAGAAATTCACTCTTTCCACCCCCCCCCCAAAAAAGAACAATGCCGTGTATTCCATTTCTCTTCTCCACACCTTATCATACCAAGCTTGATAGTTAAATCTCACATTTCCTATTAGTTTGAGCCCCCTCCGATGATGACACTGGGCAACCTTTGAACAATTTCTTGGAATTCCCATAGTTTGGGCAAAATCCTGCCTTGAGAAATCCCACATTCTCGCCCTCCTCACATACAATTTTGTCGCTATATTTAGGGAGGCACGTGGCATAATTTCGTAAAACCTAATTGAAACACCCCAGCAAGCAGTAAAATAACTGTAGCCAAGGCTATTAGGCAGATCACCCATAATAGCAATACGCCACTCTGAAACGCACACGTAATTATCTAAAAATAATTCCCTCCCGCTAACCCGTACGCACTCGAAGCCGGTGTCTGTTGCGCTTTATTTACCAGTGTCCAAGAACCAACCAGATTGCATGAGACTTCACGAGCCACTGAAGAAGATGTATACTCTTTCCAGCTCGAAGTATGAAGTAGCGACGCGGGGTATACATTGAACCGACTTTTATCGCGCGCGCGGGTCATGGTACAAAGTGCGCTGGCCAGCTGAAAGGCGGCACTGGGTATAACGCGCGCGTCGTTACTTCATATTCAGACGAGACAAATATAGCTTACAGAACCGTAGGTGATGAGTATCCACCTTGGTAAATCAGCTTGAGATTGTAAATTGGAATGCTAATAAAAGCTGTAAATAAATCCATCACTATTCAATAATAAAACCTTTCTTTTTAGGTCAAGGAAAGACATTGATTGATAGTCGCAAGCCTTATCGAAGATGAACCAATATTCCCAAATTAGGATCCAACTTTACCATAACTCCTTATGTATTTCTTTATACATACATTGTAAAATATTTTCCATGGATACCAACATTTCTCAGCAAGAAGCTTTCCAGATTCCCATGGGGGGGGGGGGCAGGCCTGGGTTGATATCAATACCCTTTTTTGAATCCAAAATGTTCAATATTTCAATATGTCTGGATTTTTCTTTGACTGTATTTTGTTATCCTACCAGCTAGTTCAGTCAGTAGCCTGTCACATTATGAGCAACCAAAGTCTCAATCCCCTTTACACAGTTCAACATCACTTCACCAGTGGATTTAGAAAACATGCCTCATTGTTTTAGGATACTTTCATCATCCCCAGAATGCACAAGGTTAGTTCCTGTCTAATCACATATACATGGCACTCAGTGAACTGAGTCCTTGGTAGATAAGCATGTTGTAGCTCATAAGGTCAGAATCTAGTACTTTCTTCACAAGTGAGTCTCTTGTGGGTTTGAGCCTCACAGATGTTATGCGCTGGTTATGTTATATTGCCACATGGGTTTAGGGCACAGCTGGTCCTGGTTGCAATGGGTTATCTTGATATAGGCTGATTAGGGTACTGTACAACCTCTAGTTACATCCCTGTATGATTCTAAATGGTTTACATGATACGATTCATTGAACTCAGCAATTTTCTGTTAAGAGTGATGAGGCCTGTGGGTTTGGTAGAGTGCACTCTTTCTAATAATTTATTTATACTTTACAAATCTGAACACTTTAATGTCTTCCTCTCTTGTAATAACTTGCACGAAGTGAGGTAGACATGGGATACATGGCTTAAAGCTGCTCTGCATGATAACAACACATAGTTTTCTTCATTTTATTTGACTGACTGTCACTCACAGAGGTTACTTGCACAGTTTCATTTGAATACAATTAACAACATTTGATTGGTTGTTCACAGTGTTATATGGTGTCAGTAGCCAATCAGAGATGCGGTAAGAAAAGCTTACAGCAATAACAGCACATTTTTGAAGAGCACCTCCAATTTTCGAAATTTGATATTTTTGCATAGTTATGTTGGTAATTGTCAAGGAAACAATACCTGCGAACGAGAATGCTCAAAATGTGCATTTATCATAAAATAAGCAATTTTGTAATTAGAATTGGGATCCCAGATTGTACTTAACGGCAGAGCTGGAAATGTTTATGGCTGTCCATGATGTAATAGTGCCACCTCAAGAAAATGACCTCTGACTTGCCTGAACCAATAAAACAACTAATGGATGAGCGTAGACACGTACATAGCACTATTTCCCGGCCATTTCATATTGAAAGGCCGTTTTCAGCAGCCGTTGAATTATTATCGGAGATCTCCGATATTAATTATTCTAACTACAAACTCCTTCGTTTGTGACACATCAACATTTTCGAGGTAAACCATTCAGAGGTATAGTTTACTAGCCAGTTACCAATGCAACCATGTAAAAATCTAAAAAATGTTTGAAAATTGGGGGTGCTCTTCAAAAAAATGTGCTATTATTGCTTTAAAAGAGCATACAGATAAAAGGTCTATTTGGATTGGTTGGTCAGAAGTTATCATGTTATATCATGCAATGAGTCAATTAGAGATACTGTAAGAAAGGTTTAGACCTCAGGGCACATTTCCTGATAGTGCCACCTTTAATTTCTTTATGATTGAATAAAAAATATGCTTGAAAAAAGCCTATTTGCAAATTTCCAGTTCATTCTGATCCTGCATTTTGGTGTTTATATGAGCACATGTCTTGGATTACAGTATTCCATATGTTGTGCATGCTGTTATTTCATTAAAGGGGGGATGGCTCAATTTAAGGATATGAAGTTTTCATTTTAATAGAATGGACTTCACCCCAAAACTCCATCTGTAAAGTTTCGCGTCGATATTTCAAGCCGTTTTGATGTGAGGGCTAAAAATGTGATTTTGTAAGCCCCATAAAATACTGTGTAAAATTAATATAGGTCAACCAAACTGGGGTACATTTTCGTTTATAACTTCCAAACCAAACATCTTTTAGCCCTAAAATTTCACAGGGTAAATAAGAAAAATAGTAGCTTTCTTCTGATACCAAAATTTTGACCATTCCAGTAAAATCTGGAGCCACTGGGGACGAGGCTATTAGCGATCGGGCCATGGACCTTTAACTTTATGGATGAAAATAAAAAGTTGGAATTTTTTTCAAAGGAAGATTTGACACACATGCAATACATGATCAAATGTTCAGATCATGTAAAAATCTCAAACTTTAAGGTTAAATTCGGACAAAGAGTTTATGTGCAGCACAAATTGCCCCGTAACATAAGCACCAACTGTTAAAGTAGAGTGACCCATCCACTGCTGTTCATAGAATTATTCCCTACCAGGTAAGTAACATTTTCTGTCTTATCAGCCAAATGAAACATAATCCTGCAAATTTATTACGAAGGCTGATGTTCTCAAATCAAAGATGTGGCAGGGCTGGAGGTCACAGAGAGAAGCTGTAAGTTGTAGTAATTGAATGACCACTGGAAAGACTTAATTTAAAGGTAGGGGAATGATGTGGTCACATGATGCTTTCAACCTCAGTGGAAGAATGGCCCAAAACCTAGATTACAAATTTGGAGTTAAGGCTGACTAGATTTCCCGATGAGGGCGCACTCATTTAAATTTTTAAACAAATCGTGTTTTGGGCATGTACATAAGCTTGTCCCCTTATAATAATGTGTGAAATAACTAAGCTCAAATCAAAGTCCTTCATATAGAAAATCACACCGTTGTTATAAAATTCGGACCGGAATTTGGTTATGACAACGGTTATCTATGGCACTGTTACACCTACCTACCCCAACGTACATTATTATGTTAACTGCAGAAAACGGAAAAATCCTGATTAATCTCAAACTTTGGAATTGAACATTATAGGCGACTACTATTTCGTTCTGATGACTATTTTTAATTTTCTACTCAAAATTTAAGATATTCGAAAATCTCTGAGTCAGACTTTAAATTGATTCAGGAGTTGGATATTAAGGCAAAAATGTGATCAAATGACCAGAATAGGGGTGTAGTCAAACAGGCTCTGTGGGTTTGAGGCTATTTTGACTTTATCCATACCATTGGGGGGTCGGACATGCCATTCTAATAAATACAGTGAATTCAATCAGCATCGATATGGACGGAACAGGTGCTGCTAGTTCTATTTCAAAGACTTATACGGTTAGGATTAGGATGGCGATCTTATGCGTATCGGATGGAGACTGACTAAAAGGCTATATTGGACACGAATATTTTTTAAATCTAAATGATCGTTATTGGAAATACATGTGCAGTGGGGTTAATACCACTAAAAACCGGCGGATTTGCAGTCAACAATTTATTCCGTACACACTGCAAAATTGCTTATTCAACGAAGATAGTTAATCTTGATTAGTTAACGAAACAGCGTACACACGACACTTAATTAAGATACATTGCGTCCACATAGCAGAAAATAACTAAGATGAAACAATTGTTGCTAATGGAAATTATGGCCGTGGTATAAAACAACACACATCGTGTCTTAATTCAACGAAGTGTGCGTACACAATAGTAAATCTCTTAATAGAAATAACCATCCCTAATGAAAGAAGCTGATTTTGCTTCGTTGAATTTAAGCAAATTCATCTTCGTTGAAATAAGGAAAGAGCGTACACACGATACTGGTCAAATTTTTAATCTTCGTTAAAGCTTAGTTGATGTGTGAATTAAGAGATTTTTCTAGTGTGTACGGGGTCTACGATTCATTTGAACAAAGAGTTAAGAGGTGATTTTGTAATTGCACTGGGACCAAGGCTGCTGTTAGAAAAATGCACATAAGAATTCCTAAATAACGTTTGCCCCCCCCCCCCCCACCCCCCATTGACCACTGTACTAAACACAGAATTACCAGAGCATAATTAAGAAGCTTCCCAAAATGTGGTGTGATCACATGTTAGTGAAATATACAAATGGGCTAATTAATATTCATAAGTTGTCCAAAAAGGTTACACAGCAACATGATCTTGTATGTCTATCACCTTACAAATTTGGAAGTTGATTGATTAATTGAGTTTGTTGTAGAGCGCTAAGCATTTGATGGACCATTCCAGACAAGCACTCAGGCAGGCATGATCACATTGGCCTCCAAAAAATGATGTGAGGGGCAAATAAGCAAATCGCTTATTAATATATTACAGTTATTAAAAAAGTTTTAAATCTCGATTAGCCATTCAGTTGAAATGGTTGAGTGGATTTATGAAATTTCTTCCACCCAAATGCCCACCCGACCACCAAGACAGCCGCCCAACCATTCCCCTCAAACAGCCCTCCACAACATCTTGTTGTGGGCCAAAAATAAAATTAATCTAACGCCTGAGGCAGGGGTGTTTTGTTGTGTTGTAAGTTCTACACCCATTCATAAGGACTGGCCTACATGAATCATCTCGGCAAAAATTTGAGAATTGGAAAAGGTCGACACGACAGAGAGATTTAGCAAAAGAGACAGCGAGAGAAAAAAAAAAAGTGCCTTCGTGAATGAGGTATAGTAATCTTCTGGGATCAATGTAATACACAAAACTGATAAAGGATTCGCCAAGATCTTGTTCTGTCAGGAATCCCATGGGATGTCAGATCATCAGGGCCACACGAGATGGTCTCCTATCATGGCTTCTTTGTCCCAATCAGAGGCTAACTTTCAATTTGAAACAAGGAAGAGGAATGAAGAGGAAAAAAACTGATGTTGTCAAAATGGACCTACATTTATTGAAACAGGAATTGGATATAGGTGGTGCCGGAAAGATCTGGATTTAATTTTGAGGATGTTTTAGTTGCATGATACAGGATTGGGTTCAGTTATGTTATATTTATTATACATAACATTGCAATAATAGTGCACTACCTTTGTTTGTTTTGTTGAAGTTATTTTTGGTTTGTTAAATTTTTTACTTTTTTTATTTTTTTCAGTTTTTTAATTTTTTGATTTTTTCCTTCTTATTGACACTAACATGCAGGACTCGGTACAAATTACATATGGTGACATGGTACAAAACATGTTCATTTGGTACTTGGTTTATCAATGACACCTCTCCAAAACAAATTTTGGAATACAGAGGGGTCTTTTGTCGACCCGACTATAGAAACCAATGCTATAAAATTGCGAAGGAGTTCTCTTTTATAAGTGAAGGTCATTCATGAAAGACACTATCAGTGATTGAAAAATATTTGAAATTTGCAGGACAGCTTCAAGGAAGCGGATAAGTCTGTAGAATGTTTATAAGTTACCTTTTCCAGCTGTAGAATTGACAGAAAGAAAGAAAACGGCAGTGTTCCAAGATACGATTTCCATTCAATTATGGGTGGAGTAAGTGTCCGTGCGGATCAGTAATGACTAAAATCTCCGATTCTGTCCTTATTAGGTTGTTCGTCTATCATTTGCAGGGTATGTCTAGGAACTGTACTTGTTACAGACATGCAAAAATAGGATTTTTGAGATTGGTTAATTTGCTGGATTTAGCAAACATGATAGTAGTCATTTCAAAATGGTTTCTTTTATGAAAATGATTACGTACCTAATAGTAATTTTGGAGTTTTAGTATTGGGTGTGTAATGCGATGCAATTTAAGACAAAGAAAAAATCATTGCATGGTTTGAAATGGCCTAAAAAGCATTCTTGAGTTTAGTCTCTGTGAAGACTGCTTTTGATGGGAGTTTGGGTTACAAAACGTTGCAGGATAGATAAAGGTGTAAACACATAGGGAGAGTTATATAAGAAAATGATAAGGCCACGTAGAGTTATACTACGTAATGATTGAAGGTTTTACCCTTATTGTGTTGATATTATTTAAGACGATGTTTTAGGTAAAAATTTTATTTGAAAAGAAGGAAGGTGTAACCTACATAAATTAAAGCTTAGAATTTGAGGATTCAGTTTTAACACATTTTGCGCCCAATTGGCGTTTTTTTCTATTTTCTTTATTTGAAAAGACAGAAGGTGTAAACCTATGTTAAATTGAAAGTTAGAACTGGGGATTCAGTTTCAACACATGTGCGCCAACAATGGGCGTTTTCTTATATTTCTATTTAAACATGATAGAAGGCCTCCGTAACCTATGTTAAATAAAGCTTATAAATTGGGGATTCAGTTTCAACAAAATCGAAAAATTCTTTCCAAAATTTTAATTTTTCTATTTTCTTTATTTGAAATGATAGGAAGGTGTAAACCGTGTAACATTAAAGCGTTAGGAAACTTGGAATTCAGTTTTAAAACATTTGCGCCAATTGGGCGTTTTTTATTATTTCTTATATTTGAAATAACAAGAAGGTGTAATATGTTATTTAAAGCCGTATAACTTGGGGATTCCATTTTACACACATTTTGCGCCCAATTGGCGTTTTTCTACTTTCTTTATTGAAATGGACCGGGAGTGTAACCTATGTTAAATTAAAGCTGATTAACTTGGGGATCAGTTTTAACACATTGTGCGCCCAATTGGCGTTTTCTATTTTCTATGAAATGACAAGAAGTGTTGTAACCTATGTTAAATAAAGCTTCTAACTTTGGTTTTAGGGATTCAGTTTTAACACATTTTGCGCCAATTGGGCGTTTTTTCTATTTCTTATTTGAACATGACAGAAGGGGTAACCTATGTAAATTAAAGCTGATAACTTGGGGATAGTTTTAACACATTGTACGCCCAAATTGGGCGTTTTTTTTCTATTTTCTTTATTTGAAATGACAGGAAGTGTAACCTTGTTAAAATTAAAGCTTAGAACTATGTGAGGTCAACTGTCACAACACCAAGGTCAAAGGTCAATGGGAGAGATCACGTTGTAAACAAGTGATTGGTTCTAATGCAATCCTATGCTCAGTGTATCAACATCTACTTTAATTCAGGTATGCGATTTTTATACATTCATCATCATCATCATATGGCCTCCGTCAGTCGCAACCGACTATGGATAAAGCGCTCACATTAAGTCACAGGTTAGGCGAACAGCGACGTCTGTGGCGGAGAGGTAAACATAGAGGCAGTTCTCTGCCACGATAGGCTTGTTTTTAACAGTTTTCTGTAATAAAGTGGCCAACTTAAAACTAGAGAAAAAATATTCTACTCCGTTAAATGCTATTTTTCATGTTGTTTATTCTTGTAAAATTTAGCTGGCAGCGCACCCGACACAGTTTTTAAATATTGTTTAAATTAATTTCCCAATTTTTTGAAAGAACCAATTTTACCTCAGACTCAGTACAGCCACTTTTTAGAATTACCAAATATTGGGATAGAAAAACAGCCTACGTGGGGCCTTTGTATCAAGATAATGCAATATTAAAAAAAAGTAGAACTTTTTCTTATTTTAACAGGCCCCATTTGGAGGTCAAAGGGCAGGACACTTGTGTGCATGTGACTGCACCACTTGTTGACATAGATGGTGGTGATGGCAGAATTGAAAGTGTCTGGTCTTGGGACGCGTTGTCTGTTATGTTTCAGTAGAGAATTCCATTGTGTGATGAGGCGAAGAGTATGAAAAGAATATTTATAGCAGTTTTGTTGTGGAGATTAGATGAAGCAGTTGGCATGATGCTGATATTCGATCTGATCTGGCTGTGAGGTTACCAGGACCGGTTGATCACTCTCAATGGAAGATAAGTTGGACGATTCACTTTTTACTGGCTTTGTAAACTTGCCAGTTTAGAATCTCTTCAAAGATGATACATGATTTTCATGCCAATATTCTCAGTAATAATATTGCTACCTTATTCTGGGCTGGGGGTACTCAATTAGTTCAAGCGGGGAAGGGGGGGGGGGGGGGGGGGGTGCAAAATTCACAAAGTCATTCAGGTGGACTGCTCCAGCTAAATGGGACAATGTACACACGCATGGGGGGTTCAAATTCTATCACGCAGACATTCTGGCGAAAAATTGGACGACAATGCCACAATGTCCTTCCATTTTTCAGGGGGAGAAATTCCCTCCACTCCTCCCCCCACCCCAGTGAAGACACTGTTCTAAGATGTATCAGTGATTTTGGGGATTTTGATGTGAGAGTCCCATCCCATATAGAGGAGCAGTAATCTACTAGTGGAAGAAAATAGTGGTTTGTAGGTATTTCTTGATGTTTTTGATACCAGGGTTGAATTAACTAGCACAATGCCCATTTCTAGGTGGTAAGTGTCAGTCAAGTCGCTAAACGACTTGCGTAATAGTATGTTTGACGGGAATTACTGAAAAATGGCAGCTTATTGCACTTCGACCTTGTTACACTCACATGACGATTTTAAAAGTCTAGTTTCCTACCAGGAAAGTAATATTATGTGTTGATACGATACTACTTTGAATTAAAGCAGAACACTGGGGTGCATAATCAAAGCAAAATAAATACTGATTGTGGATTTAATTGCAACAATTACTTTCACTTTTCACCAGGTAATATCACATCTTGTATGATTCCACCAATTGCCCCAAGATGATAAATAAAGCAATGTTAGATGGGTGAATTCTATCAGACATTCTTTCCATTTATTGTCCCATTCTAAATATACCCTCAAATCTATAAACAATATGATTATTGCATCCCACAACTTAAGAAATGGGGAAGAAAATAAAACAAAACAAAAAAAAACACCTGCATTTACATCTTTTATGCCATCTTTAAATTTTTACTAAAATTATTTCCCCAATAAAAAAGTACAGTCCTGATCAAAATATTGATCACAATCATATTCGATAGCAATTGGCAAGTCAGAAAGAAAGAGAAAAAAATGGATATGTTGCCGTGGCAACCATTTATGATATTCATCAGTTATTTCCATTCAAAGTGCAAAGCCCCACCTCAATGCCACCTGTCCTTCCAATTTACAAATTGTAATCTTGCCAAATCTAAAAATGAAAATTAAATTTTATATTGCGGTATTTCTATCTTGTGGAAAAGAAGGTTAAAAAAGGAGGAGACAAAGAGAAAAAGTGCTTCAGGGCTTATTTTAGTAAATAAGTCAACAGGCTTGACAACCCATCAAAATTCTCTGTTGTTAGGGCTCTGGAGTGTTATTGATTTCATATAGTCACAACACCTGTTAATATTTTCTTATAACTATTTTTTTTCTTGTTATGTAAAAAAAAAATTAATAAACTGAGTTTGTTGTGGTATTTTGTCAAGGCCATGGTTATAGTACAGTTCAAGAGGAGTGCAGGAGTGTAACAGAGGTCATTTGTCAGAGGGGGAGGGGGGAAATCCCAGTTTGGAGGCAGATTTTCCTGGTTGAAGGTGGTTCTGAGGCAGACTTTCCTGGGAGGTGAAATTTCCTAGTGAGCAGGCAAAAATGGGCTGATTTAGCATGATGTTTAGGATTTTTCTTCCTGGTCAAAGCTCCTGGGGTGGCAACCTCCCTCCCCTACTCTAAATCAAAGTTCAATTTAAAACTCTTCTTTATCCCCTATTTAGAACCTTTAGGGTACTGGACTTGCAATCAATGCAGATGTCACAGGTTTGAATCCCTCTTCAGACAAATTTTCTTTGCTATCACAATAAAGGTGGGTGACCTGATCTATAACCTTATATCCCCCCACTTTACTCCAACAAAATTGAGATTTTGGTATCAGATGGAAGTACACAATTTTCTCATTACCTCAATGATATTAAAATGTTTCCTTTGATGTTATGGACAAAAACATCTCAAAATGTGGTCGACCACAAAATAAATTAATACACTCTGTCCAATGCGCCCATTTAACACATTTTTGCTTCTACTATCCAAACGGCTGGACCGATTTAACTCCAAGTAAATTTGTAATCAGATGTTTTTGGTGATATGCTTCCATGTGAAAAAATCAGACCTCCCTTTAATTGCATGTATTTTCTAGTTATTTCTTTCTGTTATTATAATGTTACAAAACTTGAATATAAATGTTTGAAATTTTGAGGAGTGCATGTGAGATGGATGGGGTACTTTATTACCCCCTTTACTACTTTAAATACAGTCAAAGTGTTATAAATCATGCAAAGAATTATTTCTGAATAATTATTTCTTTACTCAAGCATGAGAAAGACATCCAATTTCTAGTTACTCTCTACTGAAACAAAACTCACAAAATTACAGGCCCTTTGGTATTTTGAATGGGAATACTGCTACATAATGAAAACAACTAGCCAAGAAAAAAAAAAAGATGAAAGAGAAGAGAGAGAGAAGAGTGTCAAGACGAGGAGAAAAAAATATGGAATAATGGATTTCGTTCAAGTAGAGTCAATTATGCTAGGGAAAAAGTTCTCTGAATTGTGAAGTCCCTCTCCACCCCGTGCCGACTAATGGACGCAGTTCAATAAAGCATTTTACCCAAAAATGGAACATTTTCTCACTCCGCCAAATGTCAACAAGGCGGAGAGACATTCACGCGTGGAACTCTGCCGCATTCCTGCACCTCTACCTGTATCGTGACATTCGGCGGGTATTTAGTGGTAGAGTATTTATGTAGGTGTTGACACAAAATGGGTTCCAAACACGTTCCGACATTGAGCCTCTGTCACCATACTGAGCATTTATGCACTTGTTACCGGAGTGCTTTTAGGCAAATTAAATATTTGGTAATTAAAATAAAATTATACAGTTGGTGGCAATGGCAACAAAATGACATTGATGCTGATGACAATGTCACAGTGATGACAATGTCACAGTGTTGACAAGGAAGATGTGATAGATAAGGAGGAGGAAGAGGAGGAAGGCACTGACGATGACAATGACCCTGACATTAGTAACGGTAAATGTAATCACCATGACGATTAATATCTATTATCATTCATAATAAAATTAAAATATTGACCGATGGATGCTGCTGACACACTCTATGCTAGCACTTTCATTTTTAGACAAACCTGTAGCTCTCATAAAGGCTAGCAGTTTTAAAATTATTTCTTTATATGTAATGCTGATGAAAATATTTTTTCCACTCTCATTTTGAAAGCGGAGAAGGCTTTTTCACACCAATGAATTGTCCTATCAAATTTTTCATTCTCAATTATTTTGACAATTTATTTTTTAATATTGTTTGTCCCATAAGAAGTACGTCAGCTGTTGATGGTGGAATAAATTTAGTTTTCTTTGCTCTCTCCTACATCTTCGAATTTGTCTCCTTGGATTTTTATTTCTACTCAAGACAACTTGAATGCAAAGCCAGAACCTTTAAACAATATAATAATCTCACTAAACAGCATAACCGCATCACCAAAGGTGCACCAAACCATTTTTATTTGAGACACACTATATTGCCATCACCTGCACAATATTTTCCTCTCTGAACGGACCTAAATACACAAAAAAGGAGGCCAGCTAATGAGATAGAAAGCTTTACAAGTGGGTGGACGGGCAGAATAACAGCCGGGGAGGAGGATCGCAACAAGTAAATTTACAGAAAATTGAAAAACTACAATAACACTTCAGGAGCAACAGAATCCCTGTGGGGTTATCTGCGAACGCACACGGGTCGATGAGTTTTGGAGATGGCTCCTAAAATCAAAGCGTGACCTTAAAAAAACTGGGAAAAAACAAACAAAATGATCTGAGTATACATGTTTGTGATCAATAAATAACACCATCTTATTTTCTCCCTTTTTACTTCATTTTGGAGAAATTGCACTGATTTACTCAATTAAGTAAATCTCCTTGGGATTCCTTTAAGGAAGGAGAAAAATAAAGATTTCATCATAATTTTTCCCCTTCTTGTTATCCCTTTTTTTATAGAAAATACACATGTAACCGGATTTATCCTCCCGAGGTCTACTACCTTTACAACAGTATCTCTTATTGGATTTTTATTAAACATGATATAACCATGCATGGGAGGAACCAATGAAATTGACCTCGCATATAATTTGTATACATCTTCACGCTTTCTACACCATATCCTGATTGGCTAATTATATCGTATAACATTGGAAGTATTCAATCACATTGGCCAGCGGTGCTGGGGGGGGGGTAAAGGCCAAGAACTTTCCCAATTCTAGAGGAGACATGGAGCTTCAACAATTGGAAATTTACAGATCCCAGGACTAGCAGATTTTGATTGTACTCAATTTTCATAATTAGGAATTGGATCAGGTCATGTTGTAGTTGTTCATTCTCATTAATTTTGTTTTAAGAAGAATTTCTTATTTTGCCTGCATTGAGCCCTACCTTAATATGGACACAAATTATTTGAAAAATATTGCAAAATATAAATAAGAAAGAAAGAAAGAACATTAACCTATTCTTGAAATGAATAGGTTAACACATTGCAAGATTTTGAAAGACACCTGCCCTTAAAATTGAACTGTCACTTGTGAAGTAAAATTTGGATTAATTTTTCCATTGGTTTGCATTATGGCACAAATATGAGCCCACATACAAGTGCAGGCGCGGATCTAGGGAGGGAGCAAAGGGGGTGCGCGCCTCCCGGTAATTCTGCAAAATCTTGCAAATCAGCCCATTTTGGACAAGTTTAGCCTTTCAGCCCCTGGTAATTTTGACATTTTTCAAATCCTGGATCCGCCCCTGAAGTGTATACATCAGCAACTACATGTACTTGCATCAATGTACTGACAAACTGAACTTGATTCATCCTGCTTCATTTTACAATGTTTGGCATTTGGTTGCATAATTCATGGGCAAAATGTAACAAGGGTCGACATATGGCCTATAGGGGTCACCAAAAATTGACCTCAAATTGTATACGGCCCTGAGCTGTCACCCAAAGATTTGAAATGCATTTTGTGCTTTAGTATTACCTGAGCAATAATTTGACACCAGTTTCGACAAAATCAGAATACTGGGTAAGTTTTACCCCAGAATGACCTTGAACTTTAATAAGGCAGTACCTGTTTAACTAAGGTCTAAACCTAGACAAGCTATACCTCTTCAATCCTTATAATGAGACCAATGTATTGGTGTGTATTTAAAGACAATTTGACTTCATTTCAAATTTACCCCTGTAACTAAATTTACCCTCTAATTTTACAATGTTCCCAATGTTTCCAGGAGTGTGGACTCAAAAATTCTGATTCAGCACCCTTCAAACTATAGAAGTACATCTTCCAACCTTCTTCCCCAAACTTCGAGAATAGGATTCTCATTTGTAACCTACTAAGATAGAGGTAAACACCCAGGGGTAAACAAATAGGCCTACATGTTCCTGGTATGTTTCCAAAACACACAACTGATGAACTGAATGGTAGCTAATGGTGTTGGTAGTAGGGGGCATCTCAAGTGCCAACCATAGCTTGGAGGGTCTATTACTATTTCCCTGGTTATGCAACTGAACATGGAGTCCAGCCCATGCTGCCCAGTGATTTACCAACTTGGAATTGTACAGCATTATAAGGACAAGCTAATGAAAACAAGCACCCCTGTTGTGTACAAGGTGCTCACCTGAGGCGCTGCAAGAATCTGGTTTATTTTGAGACCTAGTTAAGAAGTAAATTGACTTCTTATGGCAGGAGTTTTTAGGTCAAGGTCGGCTACTGGTCCTGGTCTCGAATTGTTTTGGTTTTGGGGGCCACAGATTTTACTTACAGAAAATGGTATTTGGGAACTACATGTCCATGTATGTACCCGTACTTGCAATGGCATTTAAAAGATTATATTAAAAAACCCTAACAGCACTGAGTGCTACAAAATACTACGAGCTGACCTGAGACGAGTATAACTATTCGTCTCAGCTACAAGAAAAAGGGAAAAAAAACACAGAAAGAAGTGAAAAAGAGGGTGCATTTTCTCCACTCAGTGCAGTAGTATTTTGTAGTATTTGGTACTGCAAGGTAAAACATAGTCCAGTCCATTAGGGTTATAATATTCCTAGCAATACCAGCAAGAATTAAATGCTCTATGCATCTATGAAGGTAAAACATTTTGCCATTCAACATAACTTGCTTTGTTTTACTACTGTATGTCCAATGTTACCAATTTGTGGCATCGAATTGTATGCATTTACAATAACAAAGTGCATGCAGTAAGGAAAATGGGAATTGCCACCTTTTTGTAAGAAGACCGTGCACAGTAAAACACCCTTTTTTAAAACATGGCCATGAAATTTTCAAGAAAAATGTACATTTTTGTTGATTCCCAGAGTTCCAAGCAATAATGCTAGGCTTTATTTCTAGATCCTTGATCCGTCTCTTGTTACTGCACTGCAGTGATGGGGAGCGAATTTCACCATTTGCCCTTGAAAACAGTCTCCAAGCAAATTGATTATAGCATACAGAGCAGTTATTTTCATGTAGTAATTTTTCACACCTTGCCAACTTTTAACTGTTTTGCTTGTTTTGAAATTTGTGATTGTGAGTTTTTTACATAGACCTCTTTAAAAAATATTTTGCATGTTTTTATTTTCACAGAAGCTGCATGAAGTGTTCCAAGCATGTAAATAAAGGCATAATTACATTTTACCCTTTGCAAATGCTATAATATAATTATGCCAACATAAAAAATTCCCTTTGACAGTCCATGTTTCCCCGAAAGGAATAGTCGTAAACACAGACCTAATTATCATGGAGTAGATTACGAGAGGCAAAATGAGCTTCATTAACACATCTTTGTCCCATGCGATTTAACTACATATCAATTCAAACAAATTATTATTTTCAACACTAAATCATCCTCAAGAAGCAGCGACTTATGAAATTTGATGTCCAGGCACCTGCTAAAGGACATTTTGGTGATTTGGACCTTTTAATTTTACCCTTGAGTACACATATAAATAAATGTAGGTTGAGGACGTTTTTGCTCAAGTCCAATTCCATTACGCCTGTTCTGAATTAATATTGTCTACAAGAAAACTGGGTCACGTTTTTAGTAGTAGATAATTACCTATATTGTTTTGGAATTACCGAACTGTGAATCACAAAAGAGAGTAGAGAGAGAGAGAGTGGAAATGAGAGAGTGAGGAGGTTAGAATAAAAAGCAGCATGTTTTATGTGGGAAAATAAATGTCAAAACTAATGAAAATTATAGATATTTAATTAATTTTAATGGAAGTTGATAATGCTACAAAATTATTGGAGCACATGATACTGGGGCAAGGGGTCATGAGTTCGTCTATGTAGACCTACTCCATTTATCTCTGATATTCTAATATTAGGCCAAGGAATTAATTATGCGAGGCAATTCCTGATCACTGATTACTTATATGGGCAGAGTAAAAAAACTATACAAAACAACTAATACACACATTCCCCCAAACCACTCCCTTTTTTTTTACGGCCGCTATAATTTTCCTTTTTTTTTTTTTTTTTTGAGGCGGCTAAATGATTTCCTTTTTATTGTTTAACATTTCAGTTTAAAACGCTAGTAAAAAAGGTTATGTTTCAGCAAGTTGAGATGGGTTTCTATGGGTTTGCTAATGAGAAGAAGCACTTTTTTATTATAAATAGGTTTTGTGATCATTAGAGGGTCTTTCTGACAGAAGTGAAAATACACGAGAGGCACAACGATGCTGGCCATTAAACCGCTTGCTTATGCATACATCAGGTATCTACAGCCCTTCTCAAAACTTGTATAAGTTGAAAAAGTGCCCTCTTGGCAATTACAAAATATAGTTGTGACATGATACTTTATCACCTTCAAGCACAGTCCTTATTTTACTTTCAAATGCCGTTTGTTCTGTTCAATTGGCTGTTTTGTAATCTCGAGAATGTTTAGTAAACCCCGGACGAGTCAGCGTGGAAGGCCAACTTTTGAGAACACTTGCTCTCCATGACTCATGACTGATAATCTCTCGTCCACAGGTAAACGTAGAAATAGAACTTGATATGGCCATTTTTTTTCCATTGATTTTTTCATTTAACAGAAATCAGTGAAAATCGTTTTTTGTAAATGGAAACACAAAAAGAAGTTGATTTGACTTTTTGTAAAATGGTAAACTTGGGTCTCTAACCCCGGTGGTGTCACTTTCTATTCAAAGGCGTAACGCATGATCGTTTCCCAAGTCAACAAAATAACGGGTCCCCCTTTTTCCGCAGTAGTTTTCAAGTAAAGCTTCTCAGCAATTTGACATCGCCACGGTCCCTTTTTTTTACATGACAAAACGGGTACAAATTAACCTTAAAAACACTTTTTTTTTTGCGATTTCAAGTAACACTTTTACAAAATCACCCATCACCCCTTTTTTGACGATTTACAACATACAACACACAAAAAAACATCTTTTTCTCTTTTCAAAGATGGAACATCTGTTATCCTTTTTAAAAACCTGTTTTAAAAATACATCTTTAAGCCTAATATATGAGGAAAAACCACTAATAACAGAAAAGTACACTGGAATCAAATAAACAAAACCGAAAAAGTACATTGAATTGTCCCCTATTTCAAATATCAATTCGATAAAAAATAGACATAGCCTGTGGTGTGAACCATTACAAATGCTTAACTTTAAGTCATTAAATGCTTTGCTTGCATTGCGCACAACCATGCAACCAGCTAACAACAGTGTAGCTCCCTAATTATCATGACGTTTTATACCAGCCCCAATTTACATCAGAAAGAAAAGTCAAGGCACTTTTTCAATAATATAAAACATTTATACTCCTGGGCAGACAGTCGCAATACGCACACTTATTTGACCCTGATTCCAGCACCACATTCAATCCGCAGTCGCGCAATTTCGAGACAAACGGGGCCCTTGAACTTTAAATGGTCAGCCACCAAGAATGATGAATTTCCAAGAGTACCAGTACCCTTTCTTTGTCATGGTTCCCACATACCGGCTGCATTATTATTATCGCTTGAAAATATAAAAGGACCCATGGAATCCAGTCAGCCGCCCTTACCTTGGGCCACAGAGTTTGCAGTAACAAAAGACCTTGGGAAGCCCCTGCTTACAGAGGACATGAATGTAAACAAACGGGGATTCGACAACTATGAAAACTTTCGCGACTTGTGTCCCCATGGACTTGAGTTTGGTCAAATATTTTTTGGGGGCAAAACATAACAAAAATGTAATAACTAAGGATTAAATATTAAGCGAGAGAAATTGGTAAGATTTTGGGGATTTCACATTTTCGTATTCACCACAAAAAAATATACCCCTTTTCAAAAATATTGATAATCGTCGACAAAAGAAGACCCTTTTTTTTTTAAACAAAATTGCGTTATATTTATGTTAGCGAATATACTTTCAAAATACCACGCCTTTTTTAAAAATTTAATAATACTATTTAACGCGAAACAAGGGAAACGATCATGCGACACAATGGTCAATATAGTGACACCACCGGGGTTCCTCTACTGCTTATGCCAGGACCATACACGTTGGGTACAAAAAAACATTCACAACAGTGTCATTACAACTTCTCCAAGATCCAAGTTGAAAATCGGAATAAAAAAGAAAAAATGTAGTAGAAATTATGTTTCTTTATTTAATTTGATAATGACATAAAATATAGTTGTGAAAGACATTGAATCTCTATATAGGCGATATAGTCTTGTCTTTTTTTACAATATTTCATTTTTTAATTTTATTATTTTGTTAATTAATTTAAATAGTCTAAGGGCCTATCATAGTTTTTTTGTGATAAATATATATAGAGAGTATTCACGTATTTTGTGTATATTTATAATGTTTCAAAAACCAATTATGTTTCTACATTGTATACAAATGTTTGTTGAGGAAAGGTAGGCCTCTACAATACTTTTTCTCCATTCTGATGAAAGTATTGTTCAGCTAATAACTCCCACAACTAGAGTTCTAAAGAAGATGAAATGACTTGAAATATATAAATAACCACTGCTAGTTGGAAAGTCTAAAAGTGGAAATCAAGTATTCCAATTCCCCAGGGTCCAAGTGACTATAACTGAAAAGTTTTACTTCCCCCCTTTTTTCATCCTATCTGGGATGAAGATATCAAGGACAACCCCTAACGTGAATTGGAGAGTGCTAATTGAAGTTATAACATAACTATTCAGTTTATCTAGATTAAGATAAACTATGAATTACACTGCCAGTGATTACCAGCCCACATTGTGGAATTGGCCTCTCTCCAGACAATGTAACATTAAATTTTAATTCAGCAAGTATTTTATCAACATCAATGCTTTTGTCCTTTGGTATGTTCCTCTTCCCACAAAACCAGATTAACCAACTTGTATTGTGCAGCTCTTAATTTTCAACAAAGAATGTGGGGAAATTGATTGGGAGTAAATGGCTAAAGCGTTTGAGTTTTCTGATAATGCAGACAATGAATTAAATTTAATAAACATTTTTAAGTTAACATTATGGGTTATTAAGAAGAAGGCCTAACTTGAAATTTTTAAAATAGATATGTGTAAACATAGTTTGTTCAAATATTCCCTTCCTGTTCCAGAGTGTAGCAGTGAATGTGGACCAGTGTACTTGTTTATAAGGTCCCACATGCCTAAAGTGCAAAAACGTGGTAGTAAATCCTTTCCAATGCTAATATGAGTGAAATGGTTAACTTGAAAAGACTATACCAGGAAAATGATCAAGAAGGCCTTTTACTTTGAGCATAGAGTTGTGCCACACCCTAAGAGGAGGCTGTAGGGGGGGGGCCTAGGTCCATATACTTTGCCTCAATGCTATGCCTACGCCATCCACCATAGAAATTCACACAAGGTAGGCCGAGTTACTTTTCAAGCTGAAAATTTCTGGACTTTGAGTGTAAAAAAAAAAACGGCTTCCAAACGGAACATTTACACCCCGATTTAGGAGAACATACTCCCTATACTAATAAATACGGTCCCCTGACTTCGGGCTCATTGTCCCCCTACCCACTTCCAAAATTTTCGTCACCAGAAAGAACATAAAAATGTAGGTAGCCCCGATATACAAAACACACACAAATTGGGACTAACATTTCCCCATTCCTCGTGCGGCATAGCTAATAAAAACCCCTGGTGCTAGCCACAAGGTTTAAAAAATAAAAAAAAAAAAGCCGACCCTTTTTTTTTTTTCCCTGAGCAGTGCAAACTGTCACATTGATTGCTAAACATATGGTTAAGCATGTGGGATATTTCCACCTATTTTTCCCAAGAAAAAATAAAAGCTCTCCTCCCCCCACTTTTTTTTTTTTAATTCCTGGGATGCTAAAAAAATCTTTTTATATTTGGCCGTGAAGAGATGCCGAAACTATTTGATTAGCACCTCCAAAATGTTTTTAAAATCTTAGAAAAACTGTTTTGTTTTTTTTTTAGAAGTTTTTTGGAAAAAGCAACCTTTTTGTTAGGTCACTTTATTTTTGTACTAAAAAAAAAAATACCTGAAATTGTTTTGCTAAAAAATGCATTTTTTTACAAAATCTTCACAACAAATTCTTCCCAAGAAACTTTTTGACCTTTGACCCTGACAATTGAACAATAACTTCTTCCTACACTCCCCGCTTTCTATTTATTATCCTTTAGCAGAAAGCCCCCTCCCCTTGAAGTTTTGATCTTGTAATAAATGAGATAATCCTAATGCAAAATAACCGTTTTTGTGGGGAGGGTGGTGGTGAAAATGACATTGAACTGTGCAATTAAAAAATAACTTCATTTAAAAGGTCCACTTTTTTTTTTGACCAATAAATTACAAATTGTGAAATTATAAAACTAGGGTCCGCACAATACACTCATACCAACCTTTTTTGCCTTAATTTTCAGTAGTTTTACCCTGGCATTTGAACGGGGGAACCGGGTGAAGCCACAACTTGTCCACTTCATCTAGTCCCTCCCTCTGCTTTTATTATTGCTCAATCATGTTGGAGATATTTGATATTGGTATGAAAAGTGCAAGAACCAGTTTCAATACCATCCTAATTAAGTAATCAGCTCACATAAGTCTGATGAGGTAAACTTAACACAAACCATGTCAAACAGCTAAATTTGTGTTGAAATCCCAAAGTCCCACTGTTTGTCTGGCCAAGGATGGTTAGCAGATACAGTACAATATTTATGTCAATTTAATTTTCTTTGATGCCTCATTAAAGGTATCCCACCCGATTACAACACATATTTTGGTCTTTCATTAGAGAAGCCGTCGGGCCAATTCCTTTTCAGTCAGAAATTTCAATTTCAACATACTCTCTTAAAGGTGACTCAGAGATTTTGAAATATAATTTTTTGAGTAGAAATTAAAATGGGTCATCGAGAACTAAGATAGTCCCCTAAAATTTCAATTCCAAAGTTATAGATGATCAGGTCCTCCGTTTTCATCAGTAAAACATTTTGCACAGTATAACAGTGCCATGGAATACCGGTATAACAAAAAATTTGGATCTAGAATCTATACAAGTTGTGATTTTCTATAGAGAACTTTGATTTGAGCCTTGTTATTTCACACAATGATTAGTATAATTGCATGTAAAAACATTATGTACATGCGAAAAACACGATTTTGTTTGAAATTGTGAGTTCGCCCCCATCGTAAAATCCTCTGGTCACCTTTATTTTTGAGTGGACTTGTCTATTACAATAGCCCCATGATTACTGCACAGGTAACGGACTATGGTAGCCAAGTCTCATTCAGTATAGCAACTCCCAATTTACCAATTAGATTACGCTATAGACTGCAATACAACCGATTTGGGGACTTTGACATGGGATGGTCACAGTATTCCCATTTTCCCATATATACCTCGTCCCTCATCTTATTCTATATTTAAAGATAACCCTTAAAGTGGAGTTGATTCTTCCGATCCAACCGTTTGGAATAAGAAAATATTCCCATAACAACATATAAAAATAATGTCACTTCCAAAATTCCTGGCAGGGAGAAGTATGCCAACTGATAATTCAACTTTTCACAAAAAAAGGATACCATACTTTTAAATATAATTATCAATTGATCAATCATTTATTTAAAACTAAAGATAAAATTCCACTATAGGGGCACTTCATGATCCCACTAACCTCATCCCCTGACTTCCTAAAAAAAGTTTAGACTTTTAAATCATCTGAACTGTTTACCTAGTCATCCAGGTGTACTAATCGTATGGTGCAAATTTGGTCTTAATCTGTAAGAATTTTTGCAATTTATCTTCTGTATGTAAACTGGACAGAATTAAATAGCACATGGCCATGAACCGTGGAAAACAAGCAATTGGTTCATAAACACAAAACCCAGATTGGATGCCCTCAAATTTGGTGATAGCTTTTCTCAAGGATATCTCAGTGAACAGGAATAAAACAGCATGTGCTGGAATCACAAAATGCACCCTTTAAACCTTACCAGGGTGGGCAGGTTATTCAAAGCTCTAGTCCAATAACAAATAGCAACAACAATAACAATAACATTAAATCAATATTTTGAAATATATTATATGCGGGACATTATTTTCAATGATAATGGGCAGAATTACACTACTGTAAATGAGGACATTTTCGTGAGGGTTTTAATTTTTCGTGAATAAGAATTCAACCACGAAAATAACAACCTCCAAAAAATGTTTCAACATATATTGCAACTGACCAACTGCGATGGTCATGCAATTTAGTACAACATGAAAATTTCTGTCCGTTCCATTCGGCTCGGAAAAATTCTGCTCGCAAAAATAGCCGTTTGTATGTATCATGCACAACTGCAAATGCCACCACGCAGCAGAAGCAGGCTATGCATTCATCTTTCAGTTGCAACTTAGGAGACTGTTTTACAAAGAAGCCTCATTTCTTTCCAACTTCTTTTTTTTTTTTTTAAAATTTAAGCTAAATTTTGTAATTTGCTCCTATGCAATATTAGAAATTGAATAATATTGAAAGGAAAGTCAAGGTCAAAGTAGTAAATTCTGTCTAACATCAATCTCCAATGAAACGCTGAAAATACAAATTTATAACAGGCTTTTAAAGTGGCACTGACACATTTAAAAAAAATATGAAATTTCTTCACTTTGCTCCCAAATCAATGATATCTAGGCATGGAGAACTACAGATAATATTTTACACTAAAAATACCATATGCAAAAACCCATACGGCATTATAAGAGGCTAAAGACATTCATTAATTTTGTAGGCGTAACTTTTAAAGTTTCCGTAAGTTATCAACAAATGCGTCTAATTACTTGACTATCACAGACTTGTACTAGTTGGATATAATTACACCACAAAAGTCAAATGCTGGTCAAACAGGTTTGGATGCTGGTGGGAAATCACCTCTGAATGTGCTTTCTTGTGTTAAAATTGTGCTGTTTACCCAAAAGGCCCTGATTTTTGGCTTAATCATTTCAGGTGAGAGCCTCGCCCCCTCCAACATGCTGTGCTTGGGGCCAAGGTGGGTTTTGTGTGGGTAAGCTGGGCTATAGTGGGCATGGGTTTTCTGTGGGCTATTCCTAATGGGGCCCATGTGGGTTGTAAATGGGTAACCCATTTGGGTTTATGCCTCATGTGGCCCATGTGGGTTTTGTATGGGGCATGGTGGACATGGGTATCATGTTGGCTATTCTGATGGGCCCCCAGAAGGCAACCCATTGATGGTGTTTAGTGGGCTTACTTGTGTTGGTCCCATGTGGGGTTAATCTGCTGGGCTACCCTATTGGTTGTACCCAGTTAATGGTCAGTGGGGCCCCACTTGGGTTTATTCAACGTGGGTTACATGGCTTATGTGGCATGGGAATTACCAGGTTTTCTATCTAATGTGGGCCCAGTGTAGTTGGGGGTTATGGTTAAAACTGATGGCTTCTTTACTTGGGGCTTTAAGTGGTTTCCCAATGGGGGGCCATGTAGTTTTTCCAATGGGCACTGATGAGTTTCTTCTTTCAATTGGGCTTTAAGTGGGTTTCCTAAATGGGCCATTGTAGGTTTTTCCAATTGGACGGGTGAGTTAATATTTGACTCATATGAAAGGATGGGCATTCATGGGTGCCCATTTTGAGCCCAATTGTGGGTAAAATGTTTTATTTTCATCTTTTGTATAAAATAATTATCTAACTTTATTAAGAGGTCAACTAAACTCCTCCCTGTCGATATGAAGGCCCGTAACTGTACAAGTTTAATCATTTAACTTCAAACAATCTTTAAATAATCTAATTGATTGCCAATTGCGTAAGTACAAGTGTCGACTGGATAGAGCATTCGACTTAGATCATGAGGTCCCCGGTTCGAATCAACCAAGGTAAGTAATCATTTTGCATAACAATGTTAGTATGAGATGTAAGTGATACTAATGAATAGTTGGAATTTAAACAATATCCAACTGTACTAGAACTCTTTTTTCTTTAATTAAACATATAATTAGCCATTAACATGCATGTGATTTGTAATGGGCCCCATAAGGGCCCCATAAAGCACCCATCTACGGCACGTAGGATACCACTGGGGACCAGCATGGTTCCCGACGACAAAAAAAAGAGGGCCCCCACACTGGGCTGCCAATTTGGCGCCCAGAAACTGGGCCATGCAGGACATATTGCGACCCTTGCCTCAATGTTGGAGGGGAGGGTATATGAAAGCTTTACAACCATGCAAAAAATCAATTTTGAAAAATTTGGGGTGCACTATTTTAAAAGTGCAGTGTCTCTTTAAAGGTCATGTTGGGCTATTGGACAATTTTTTGGTAACTTTGTCACAGCCATGGGCTGGAGCATCCCTCTAGGCTAATGTGCCTTATCTCAAAGGCCTGCATTATTGTGCATTGTGTGTTTTATAGTGTGTGTCCATACATACTTTTTTCATAAAGGTATTCCGAATTCGGAAACTGCATGCACAAATATACAATCACATCCAGTCAAGTTAAAAATGGTCATAATCTTTTACATTATCTGGGTTATCTGTGATTTTTCTCTGAAAAGGGCCTATTTTGACGAATTGTTTCTCCCTTTTGCCCGAAATTAATAATTATCAATTTGTGAAGTAAAATAGGTATTCAAAATAATGTTTCCTTCCTTTTTCCCCCTGACTTTCCACAAGAACTTTTCACAGAATGACAGGATTCAGATACTTCCTCCGGAAATTTACAGGAAATTCTTGAGAAAATTCAGCTAAATTAGATAGACATACCGCAGCCTTAAAAATACATCCAAAACACCGCATCTTTCTTATTTCATTTTCGCATATTAAACCAAAATCGCCTATAAATCATAGTGCATTTTGCCAATAACATCTGAGCACAAGGCTCACACATTCCTATCAATCTCTGATGCTGAAAGCATCATTACGATAGAAAAAGAGCATATAATTGTAACACAAAGGAGCACTACCAGCCAAAAAACCCCAGAGCCCCCTCTACACAAGCCGCCTGCCAGCTTTCTTTACCAACCCACCCACATCCCACCCTAACTCCTTTTATGATAAATTGTTCTCCACACAAACAAACTTTCAAATATTTAACCATCATTAACTCATTTTCGCTTACACCTCGCTTTAATTCAGTGTTATCAAACCATTTCTAGGTAATGAAATAGAAGGATACCACTATCACTATATGAGTAGTCAAAACCAGATACGCCAGTGCGTATTGTTAAAACACTTTTAATCGCCACTTAAATTCCATAGGCAAAAGTTGTCTACAGAGGAAGATTTCAATTTGCTATTTACGATGCATTCAGGCAGCGCAAGGTTATCTATCGCAAAGCAATTAGGTCATGTATCCATTTCTGATCTCGAAACTCACTTGCTCCTGCATAAACAATGTTTGTGTAAAGTCCCTCGTACCAGATGAGTTGTTGGGCCTTGAAGAAAAAAGGGCAATAATGTCCGAATACATTTTTCTATTGCAAAATTGTAAATTAATTTTTTGTTTCTCTACAATTCACATCTGACGAACAAAGAAGGAAATTGCTTTGTAGAACTAATAGGAATAATAGTTGTATTTTTTTTTTCTTACGCAGGAAGAAATGGGTCAAATTTTACTTCAAAAGATTGCAACCACAGGGCACTCTAAACTAGGGCATTTAAATGCCTTTGTAAATACCTCTGATCCTGTGCCCTCACTATACTAGTACTACAACAACTACATACCAATTCCATGCAATTATATCCCTGATTGTAAAAAGATTTTTTTCAAATATATTCCTCAGAGATCAATATCGAGGGTTTAGTGCAAGAAGGCCACCATCTGCAATAGCTCCATGGTTGGTCATTTGTGTTGGTATTAGTGTTATACCTGCCAAAGCTAACAATATGGCAGCAATTGCGATGGGGCCCCTTCTTGGCCCTAACCCTCATATATCTTGACTCCCAAAGATAGAAGCTATGTTATGTGATCAATTCCCAAATTTGCTTCCATCCAAAGCTAGAACAAAAAGGAGGGAATATAAAGGTTGGCTTGGCCTCGTGGGCCAAAAAAGGTGGAAACGGGAACTGGTCGGGATGTGGATTTATTTGCTTTACTTCTAGGAATGTATAACGTTTGCAGCAATTTTGCTGAATACAGGGTGTCACTTAAAAGGTTACTATAAGCAAAATCGTCACCCACACTTGGTTTCAAAATCTGCACTGCACATAAAGTATTTTCAATATTGGTCTTTTGTCTGTGTCTGTGGAGTGTCTAGAAACCACAACCACACCTCAGTATGCTGCGGCCTGGGAGGCCTTGAGGGAGCTGACCGATAGACGGGCGCACCGCACCCTATAGAATCAAAGGTGAACAACTTAAAGAGCGCCTTAACACCGTGGTTTAGCACTTTAGTTTTCTACTTGGCAAGCCAGTTTAGAATAACACTAACCTTTATGAACCTTTCTTCAATCACAAACTAGCAGACACCCTTCCCATCAACTGGACCGTTCACTATAGAGACTCTCAGATCTGCCTGAGAAACTGAACAACACCAGACCTGTCCGGACAACATTCCTGCAGTCGTCTGTAAGAATCCACTATTCCCATGATCCACTGTTAGAATTTTGTAACAACACCTACCTGGAAACAACCAGCTGCCTTTTTCAACAATCATTCATCATTCCTCTACCAAGGAAAGGCGACCATCCAACACCCCCAAACTACAGAGGAATCAACACTGTCAACCACGCCTCTAAGATCTATACAACTCTATGCTGCTCAACAGAATCACGCCTCACATAGATCCCCTTCTCAGACGGAACCAAAACGGTTTTCGCAAAGGCAGATCAACACTATCTCAGATACTTGCCCTCCGAAGACATAGAAGAGTTGAGAATTTCCAAGAGAAAAGCTTCAAATTGTGTTTGTAGATTTCCAAGGCTTTTGACAGTGTAAAAAGAATGTAATTCTGCCTATTCTCCGCCAACTAAACGGTGTCCCCGACGAGACTGTCAGGCAATTGCCATCATGTATTATACCCATATAGCTTGGCAGACCAAGGATGGGCCCACAACGGAAGTTCTAACAACTACTGGAATCTCCAAGAGATAACTCTGCTCCCTATCTCTTTGTATGTCGTGTTGATTACAATCCTCAAGACATAAGTCTTGACCTCATGAACGACAAAGGACTCACCATCAAAACAAGTCAGTATCTCACATGGCCTTGACTACGCAGATGAGTTAGCTCTAACAGCTGATTTGATATGTGGTGCACAGAATCTACTAACATCCCTTCGAATGCTGCATACAAGTCGCCTACATCTAAAATGACAAGAAGACTGACTATATGACTGTCAATGAGGCAGATGATCATCAACCTATCTGCCAACAGATGGTAGCCAACTCTAAGAGGTCAAGTACTTCAAATATCTAGGGTCCTATGTGCTGACCGCACAAAGACTCCTTCCTGTCACCAAAGGACAATCTGAATGCCTTGCAATAAATACACAAACCACTAGGCATCTGGTATCTCCCATTTCAACCAAGGTAAATTCTTAGAGCTTTGTGTAGGACCAGAGTACCTGTTATATGGATCTGGACCTGACCATGAGAAAGAGCTACATGACAGACTGGATGGCACCTTACACCAAGCTCTTATGAGGTACAAAACATATCCTGGCGTGAGTACAAGATCAAAGCACCGAAATGGAGATACTCCTCCAATTTCATCTTCTGTTGCCAAACTCCGTGCACGATTTGCCGTCACTGTCATCGTTGCTATTGATCAAGTAGTCTCAGACGTCAACTGTTGGAATTACCAATGCCAAAACAGGGGTCGGCGCCCCTTGAACTACATTGATGTGGTGCTTGAGACAATCCAGCAGTATCCATCTGACATCACCAACTTAATGACAAACTGGACTTTGGCGCTACATAGTAACACCTCTCGTCGCGGCCGTATATAGATAGACACCTGGCAGGATTGTACGTCAGGCAAGCAATTATCGTTTTGGCTAATTATTTTGAAAGATAGGTACCCGATCTGTCCCAATTCATATTTTTCTCCCTTGCATTTAAGCAGAGATCACCAAAACACAATTCAGATTACAATCGAGTTAATTTGGTCCAATCCGTTTGGATAGTAGATAAAATGTGTAAGGGCCTACCATGGACCCTAGGACAGTATGTGGTGGTGTGTATGTGGTGTGTGCATGCTGTGTGTGCATGCAACGTGTATGTGCATGCGTTGTGTTTGTGTGTGTGTGGTGTGTGTTGTGTGTTGTGGCTAGTGTGCTCGGGCCACATTTGGGGATTGGTTTGGGGATGTTTTTTATTTGTAACTTCAAAGGAAACTTTTCCCTGCACTTGGCTTTATAAACAGCCGACTTACGGTTAACATTCATTCCAGCCAATAGCTCCTAATCACATATAAGGATACGGATAAAGTAAATAGCAATGTATACCGTATAGCCACAATAAACACACTGATTGGTGACCAATTGGCAGTAGTACTAATAGGGCTAAAGATCCAGTGATTAGCAAAATTCATTATTTAATTTTTATGAAGTTCACAATTTTAACAAAGCTGGATGTCAAATAGGCCTACGTCATTATATAGTGGTGTGAAAGTAGGACCTATTTATTACAGTTATTTACTTCAGATAAAATGTCCGTCATACGGTCAACCTGTTACAGGATGCATAACTCCTGAGGTCTACCACCTTTCTACAGTATCAGTAATTGGGTCATTGTATGATTATTACATGATATTACATCTGAGTAACCCAATCAAAATACACCTATCATATATCATTTTAAGCTGATCTACCTTATCTCTGATTGGCAAATTACATAATATTTAACCCAATGAATGTCCATTCAAATTGACAGTTACCAGTAGTGCTACGAGGTGAATCTACCAAAGCAAAACTGAAGCTGAACGCCTTCAACGTAAAACCCAAAACCGTCCATCGACCATGTGGAAAAATCATATTTCCCTGTACCATGCCCCTGGACCTCTGAACTATATCAAAACATCAGAGAGACCAATTTGTTGAGAATTTGCACCATCAATTTACATCCATATTCAGAAACTACAAAATATTTGACAAAATTATGAAAATATTGGTGAAAAACAAAACTGGATGTCATGCTAGGAACAAAACTTGAAATTCATTTGATGCCATATTCACCCCCCCCCCCACCCCGCTCCCAGACACACAATCCCTGAAATCAGCTCCTGGTCTTCTAAAAAGAACTATAAGAAAAACATCAGAGACAGTGGCATAGACAGAGCTCTGAGAGGGGTAACAGCAGGTAAGGGGAAAGTCCTACCAATGGGAGGGTAATTAGAGCCCCAAAATGGCCAATTTTGCACTTTTCTGAAAATTTTCCTGATTTTACACTTCAATTTTTTTTTAAGGGGGAATTTGACCACCCTGCTCACCCCTGGCTACACCACTGATTTTAATCAGTAATTTGTGCACACAAAACTCCTTTATGTTTCCACACCTCACTTTCCACATTTCCAGACTCTTCAAAATTTTTCAAAGCTTGGATGAAAAAACACAAACTGATGCCCATGCTGACATGCCGAACTTGGAATTTCTTTTTCATGTCCTTTATTGGACCCATACTTTTTCTGCGTGACTTTCCCACAGGTTAAGGTCCTAATCTTGACCTTATTTAACCTGACCCCCTGATCTGAAACTCCAAATGAAAGCACTACATTGGACCAAATAGGGTATCCACATTATAATCCCAATTATGTGTTTTGTATTTTAAACCCAGCTTCCGCCTCTCTCAATGTGCAAAAACAATCATGATAAGCTCATATTATACCACAGCCATTGAATGTGACCCGTCAGATCAAGCAGAGGCCCTATTTTCCCTTTCCTCCAAGAGTCACAAGTTTTTTAAATTAAGCTTATTATTCCAACTTCATTTCCCCCCTCTCTTTTAAAAAAAAAGGACAAATTAATTTTTAAAAAGAAGATGTCATTATCACCAACAAATCCCTTATTATCCTATCAGGGCCTACAGCAGTTAAACAAAAAGCCCTGGATCAACATCAAATCTTTAATTTCAATAAAGTCCCAATTTAATACCAGCCATAATGCAGAAAGTTAAAGCTTGTACTGGTTTGGGTTCATGCCGTGGTTAACCCTTGCTCTAGGGAGTCTTGAAATTTTAGATGCGAGACTATATTATGTCATAATGTCATTTTAAAAGTTTTCTAATAAATTTAAAGGGCACAACAAATTAGTATGATTTAAAACCTCTGATGTTGGTCGGCTCGGCATACAGAATGTATTTAAACACGCACTCCAGAATCACGATACTTACTTGCCCACTATTGTAGGCCTGAAAACCCTGTGCTACTTATACCTATTACGACGCCCACAGAGCACTGTGCGTGATGTTAATTACCTGCCATTGTGCAACTAGAACAATTGATGCTTGAAAGTTTAGCATTTGCATACAATTTATAACTTATTCGATTTTGAAAAAGCTTAAGAACGTCAAGTTCAAGTTACGACAGCTTACTCTGATCTTGCACTGACGTAAGAATTTAAAAGAGTGGCAACGCATAGTATCATTTTTTTTCAAAGTAGCAAAGCCTTTCATTTCATGCGTATAAAAGAATTTAACTTGTTCCTATTTGGAGAGATGAATGTGTAACAGATCCGTAATATTTTGATAGCTCTTACGAAGTTCAGGTAGACTTGCTCAATTTTCGTGAAAAATAAAAGTGTTCTCTGTGAATGTATCCGTATACTCTAAAGGCGATTCCATCCAAACTAATGTTCTAATCGAGTGTTTGGAAATCAAATATGATTATTGACCACACACAGCCAGGCTCTTAACCAGGATTTCTTGAGGAAGGGGAGTTTTCCTCTTCAAAAGGGACTTTTCCCTCCACCCATCCCACAAAATTGGCAAGGATGGAGGGGGAGGTGCAAATTGCAAATTTGACAAAAGACTGGACTATTTGCTGCAATGTTAACTTTTTTTAAAAAAGAGCATAAACCCCCTATCCCCTAATGCATTGCAATGTGCCTATACTGTACTATGTATAATACATGTCAGTACTCAGGGACAAAAGTGTTTTAAAAGTTTAAGAACCAAAAGACATTTCATGATCATGCTAAAATTCCTAACTAACTAGTGCTTTGTGGGCTAATGATGGAAAAGTCAGGATTTTTATGTGTTAAGAATAGGACTTGGTGGGATCACATGACCTTACTTGAAGTGAAATTTCCCAAAACTTGTGCATTGGGGGATTGCTCAAAACCTCTCTAGTACCACGCAAACCAGATTGCGTGAGCTGCAATATGCTCATCCACCAAGGTCACAGTTCAGTAAGCTGCAAATATGCTCTTCCACCAAAGTACAGTTCAGTGAGCTGCAAGCTGTAATATGCTCAGCTACAAGGTCACAGTTCAGTTGGTTGGTGACAAAAGTATGTTCATCCACCAAGGTCAAGTTCAGTGAGCAGTTTGCAAATGCTCACCCAAGGTCACAGTCCATTGAGCTGCAAATAAGCTCATCCACTAGGGACACAGTCCACCTGAGTTGTGAGCTGGAAATATGCTCATAAACCAAGGTTCATAGTTCAGTGAGCTCTTTTTTTTTTAGGTTTCCACAAAGTTAAATTAGTAATGGCGTCAGGTGGTGTCAAGATTTATTCAACTGAGTAAAGCTGATCAGGGGAGCGTGTCCATTATACGGCCGCTCCTAACATGGCCCCTTTTGAGACTGGGGGCGGATTGGGAACAGTCAGGGGTTTGCCACCCGACTCTTATCGAACATGACTGCGATGTAAGGTCAGTTGTGACTCTGTACATGGGACCGACAGTTAACATCCCCTCCAAAGGACGGGAGCTTTCATGATTTTATTGCCCAATTCCAAGTTTGAACCATGGAGTGAGAGTCGGATTCTGGATTTAATCAAATAGGCTTCGTATTATACAGATAAATCCAGAATGAGCACCCCGAATAAATCCCAGCAAGTGACCCCCACCGGGATTAGAACCCGGGATTTTTGGTTAAAATTTGCGCCATAGGCAAGAACCTAACGCTTGGCCACGCTCTCCCACGTTCCGTGAGCTGAGAGCGGCAACATGGATCATCCACCAAGGTCACAGTTCAGTGGATTGTGAGCTGTATTATGATTATCCACCAAGGTCACAGTCAGTGAGCTGTGAGTGCATATTGCTCATCAACCAAGGTCAAGTTCAGTGAACAGTGAGCAGCAAACTAGAATATGCCATCCACCAAAGTCACCGTTTAGTTAAACTGTGATATGCCAATATGCTCAGCCACAAAGCCACAGTTCAGTAACCGTTCCGCATATGAATTGACATGAACTGACACTTAGTTCTGGGTATCATGAAGCATTCTCAAACCAGGGGAGGGGGGGTTCTTTCTAAAACCCCATAGAAAATAAAAATGATTTAACTATGCCATGGCAAACAAGATTCTCACCGACTTCATTGCATCACACACTATACAGTACAACCCTAATGGCACCCCATGTCTAAAGAACTTTTTTGTTTTGTAGAAAAGCCCATTAGGCAGTTCGTTCCGGATATGAAGTACTAAATGGGTTTGTACATCCCCATCTGATAGTATTCAAATTTGGCTAAAATTTAGCTCAGTGACATCCCTGAATAGCTCATGGCACAGTATGCATATTGTCCCCCTCCCAAGCTCACGGGGGTAAAAACAGTAACCCCCTTCAGGTACTTCTCAGGTTATGTAATCTTGAACTTCCTTGGTTAATTTCCTACAATATTCATTCCTCACTAATAAAAAACTATTTAATTTATAAAAATTGCTGGGAAAAAAAAACAGCAGAATGGTTGCTGGGAATAACAGATCAAGTCTCCGACACCAATCCCTAGCCATAACATGGAATTCTTGAAAACAGACCTAGTCTCGAAGCATTAATTAGATTTTTGACTTGTTAAAATAAAATAATAGCAAGAATTATTCTTAATTCATTACCAACCACCCAAAAAAACTTACATACGCTGTTCAAACACTTGTAACAGATCGAGTCGTGCTTAGATTTCCTTTTACCCGGGTTTAAATACGAAATTATGGGCAAATTAGAATGTGAATTAAAGTACACATGTATATCCCTAAGGGGGAGTAGGGCACGCGTTGTATGTCTTTCCGAGTATGATGACGGCCGGAAGAATGTTAAATTTACATTCCAATCATATCACTGCACTTTAAAATCCAATGCTCAAAATTTGTCGATTGGATTAAAAGATTGGTGTCATGTTTTTATATCGTGGGCCGATATAATATTGGTTCAGGTGAATATTTCCCTCAAATCCAGGCACTACTTTTTTTTACCGAATCTCACTCTCATTATGGCATATTGGTACCAAATTTCATTGTTTTAACCGAAAATTTACCTTTTAAGCAGGAAAACTAGTGCAGCAACAATTAATTTTCTAGTAGCACACGTGGAATTAATCTTTGTTCAATTACAGGCGTAATTTACGAGGTAAAGACAGTCTATGTACTTGACTCACTGGAAAAGCTGTTATCATTGAAACCATGTAGAGAGAGGGGACTTATTCTTATATCACTCATTTTACTCCAAATTATGATTAAGGTATTAAAAAGTAGTTTGTTTGACAGAATGTAGCAACACATTAGGTCTGGTATGTTGGATTCTATTTTTTTTAATGGTTGCCATGTATTAATGGATTGGAATTGTATTAAGATTAGATGGTAGTTGTTTGCATTCTTGTAATTCAGAAGGTATCCTAAATTGTGATTTTGGGTGCATTTTTTTTCAAAACACACAAACTTGCACAATTTGGTGCTTTCACAAACCCAATTTTTTCCTTAGAAAATGTTATGGTTTGTTGGGTTATGGTCAAACAAAACTGTATTTGTTTTATGCCTTATTTTGCAAAAGGCAGCTAAAGCATCTCTGACAAACTCTTCAAAGATAATGTGAATCTGAATTATCCGGAGGGAGTAAAAAATGTCATACATGTACATTTTTGCTATTCTTGCATACACTGTGGTCCATCAAGTAAGCCTTCTGCATACTATGGACCATACCCTGACCATTGTCCTATAAAGACTCGAGGTGAATATGCATTGCTTTTTTTAACCAATATTTTCTCCAAAGGAGAAATTTGCTGTATTATTATTACTAGGAGGTCATCAGGCTTAAGGCCTGGTGGAAACCCTGTGCTTCTCCTTACCTCTCTCTTCCCCACCCCCACTGGGGGCATGCAGGGGCCAAAAAAGTTGATAAATGCAGATCTAAGAGTATTATTATTTATTATATATATACATTATTTTTCTTTAAAATTCCACTTCACTTGTGTAACAAGTTGCCCCCCTCGCCCTCCCCTCGGTGGAATTGAAAATTTCCCAAATGCAATTGCGATGTAAGCCGATGACATCACAAACCTTCACTGACGCGTATCGGGAGACTTTTGGAAATCTTAAATTTGTTGGAACCCTCAATATCCCCCCATGTATACCTGCAATGGTGCCACCTTATGTAACATGAAGAGAAAAAATCTTGGGGAATCTCTGAGTTGGTCAAACATATGCGATATGCATGCGTAACAAGCAAAACGTTGTGACACCATCCTGCTTGCATTATCATGCATTGTTGAGAACCTTTAAAAAATGTTAAATTTTCAAAGTCTATGTTTGTATAACGCAAATAAACAGTTATGCCTTGGCCCCCCAAAAAATAATAATTCAAATGGACTCAAAATCAGAAGGTAGGAGTGCTAATTACACGCATCTTTAATTATATCCAACATTTACTCGCAAAATGATATATATCATAATTTTTTCCAGTGTTTTACCTGCGGGCGCGCCAAGTATATATTATATTGTTGGGTGTTAATGATAATGGATCCTTAGGCACATACAATAGAAATGAAATGATATATCATGAACAGTAACTACAGTGACATTAAAATCAATAATTTATACCACGAAACAGTAAAATTTCTCCAATAAAAAGAAAACTGTTACCAGACTGCAATCCTATACTTCAATAAATTGGAGGGATAGAAATTGACCAATGGTCAATATTACCCTATTTCAATTCACATCTGTTTGTTTGTCAATATATTAGTTGGGTCTAAATACTGGACATATGGCAAAGAGAGGAGAGACGCTAGAGTTTATTCTTGACTACAAGGTATAAGTGTGTTTGTTATTTGACTATTTGCTTAACAAAAAATGACTTTAAGCAATTTTTTTTGTGAATTTGTCCTGTGTTGTGTGTGTGGTCTACATTATTATGCCTGCGCCATCCTTTTTAACAGTAGTAACTGGTGGTGCAAATCCAAATCAACTAAGAGAGAAAGAAAATCTATGAGAAATACCTGCCAATGGCTAACTTTAATGGTACTCATTAAACGTTGGGGGGGGGGGCACTCCCATCTTGGAAGAGTCGCCACATGTAGGCTGTTAAGACACCCAAAGACCCCTATCTGTCTGAAAAATGATCACCCCAAAGACCCCATATTTTATTTTCAATTTTCCCAACTGTCACCCAAGGACCCCCCTTTTTGGGGAAATTTTGAAATTTTCCACTCACAATACCCTATTTTGGGTGAAATTTTTTGGCCGAAATTTTCTAAAAGACTCCATTTTTTTTGAAAATTTTGCAATTTGTCACCCGGAAACCCCTTATTTTGGGCATCTTGGCTGTCTCTCACCAAAAAGACCCTATTTTTTAGTCCTCTGTTCACCGAAATGCACGGGGTTTCGATAGCACCAACCTCCGTGTACACCATATCCCTTTCATATGTGATTCCCCTTTTATAACCAGTGCGTAACAGAGGGGGGGGGGGGGGGTTGGGGGCACCTGGGGGCACAACCCCCAACGAAAAACCCTTGCCCCCCCCCAGCCAGGCCCACCAAATGAAATGACCTTTAAGACGTTTGTCAATGGAGAAGGACCCCAATTAGCCCCCTCAAAAATGCCTGGACCCTTCTGCCCCCCCCCCCCATTTTGCAAAAGGTCTGGTTACGCCACTGTTTATAACATGGTTTACCAGAGGGAGGGTCCACCCATTGGGAATTTCTTATTAAAGTACCCAATGCTAATATTGATTTTAACGAGTGGATTAGATATGAGCCATTTCTTCAATGATACCAATAAGTACCAACACCTAGTATGGCATCAACTGACGTAATTAAACATGAGTCATTGAGGGAGTCGGCAAAAATTTCCATTTTCCACAGGAAACAGGCAAACGCCAAATTTTGCACTAAAAAGGTAGGGATATTGGATTTCATCGGTTTTTTTCAGCTCTAAATGATCAGGAATTGGACTAGTTTTACAGAAAAGAGTTTTAGAGCCAACGGTTGCAAAATATATATTTTGTTTTAAATGTACCATAAATTATTCTGGTTGGCAACCACCCACATCACGTGGGTGCTACCTTCACATTGTTTGCTAAAGGATGAGAAAACACTTACCTGGAAGCCATTTATGAAAAGCCTTTTGGCATTTTAACGCACTGGAGGAAAATTCACTAGGACCTTTTTCGAACGTTCATCTCATCACTAAACAGTGAATTTTCTTGTCAAATATTTTTCTAAAAAAATTTTGGACCTTTTTATTACAGAAAATCAGCACAAGTGGACGACCTTTTGCCACTTTTGTTTGTGAAATTGGGGGTGCGACTGCATTCCCATGCACCCAACTCCCCTTTGCGTACGGGCCTGCTTTAAAGGCTCGAATGCACTTACTGTAATTTAATAAACAGATCAGATGTTCAAGATCCAAGTTCACAATTATGTTTGACACTGGCACTTTGACACTCAAGAAAGTAAATAACTGAATTTCATTTTGATTAAAAAATAGTCTGTAAGAATAAAATAGGAAATGTAGAGAGAAAGACTAGGCATGCACTTTAGTATTTGCTGAAGGCCAGAACAAAAATATGGTGACAATTATTTAATAATGTTAATAATAATAATAATAATAATAACAATAATAATAATTGCACAGCTGTGAATGTAACATCTGCTAGAAGGACACAAGCACCAATCAAACAGCTAAAGCAATAATAATAATAATAATATTTTAATAGCATATTTCATAAGATTTTGGTATGGTTGGAATTGTTTTAAATAAACTTAAGTGCATTCACTATAAAATGAAACATGGCCTTTGATAAAGTACACTGGGATAACACTAGGCAAGACCAAGGTGGTAATGCAACCGTCAGTAGCGCAACAGGTGGGGGGATGCAGGAGGCCGGTGGCTACCTCGGAGCTTTTACCAATGACCAGGAAGAAAAAGCTTGGAAATCATGATAAATAAGCCTTTTTTGCCTACTCAACAGGAAATTTTCACCTTCAAACAGGAAATCTGCTTTAAACCATCTCCAACTGGGAAAATTTGCCTCATAACTGGGAAATTGCACCATCTGACAGACCCCTGTTACGCCCCTGGAAACCGTAGAGCAATATATTAACATACATGCAGTAGCTATAGTGTATTTTGGTACAAAATGTGTAGAATATAAGTGGCAAAAGAATGGGGTCATGTTCCACCTTACACTGAACAGGGTATAAGCTTTCTATACTTTCTTGAAGTAGTTTAGCTGAACATAATCTGCATGTACATCTTGTAATAACATTTCTTTTAAATTCCTGGCATTTGGATTTAAAAGTGAAACTGGTAATGTCTTTGAAGCATTATCTTTTAAGGCTAAAATCATAGAAAAAATTTGTTTTTTTTTTAAGAAAATAGACATGCATCACTTCTTTATTGCAATACTTGAAATTTTGTGGGAACTAATAACAATTCAAAAAGATGTTTTGTGCAGAATAACTTCTCCGCATTTTCTTAAAATCATGGTAGGACCCAAATCCATTGAAAGTTCTGCAATAATTAGCTGCGAATTCAGTACATCCAAATTTATTAAATGTATCAAATATCTTCAAAATTATGCAATGTTTTGATTTGCTATTCTCCCCACTATAAAATTTATTACATTAAATCCTAAAACAGCAAGAATTCCAGCAATTATGCATCAATTTGGAATAATAAAACTGTTAGACACCTCATATACAATGCAAATCCCAGTGCCTGTAAAAGAGTAAAAGTTTTATCACTAACAAACAAAAATCTTGTTGGAAGATAAAGACCTGGCCCATTTAATAACCTAGTAAAAGTAAGCTGGTTATCGGTTTAAGAACAAAAGGAGTTTAGCCAACAAATGACACACAGCCCTATTTCTTATGGTTGGACTTCCACTATGCCTTTTAATTTTTCTTGTTTATTATGATGCCATACCCACTTAAGACTTGATTAGTTTTTAGTCTAAATCCCATGAAAAAACTCAAACCAACTTGCTGATTTCAAATTCAAAGTATGTACACAAATAACATACTTTAAAAACAATTCCAGCAAAAAGACATAAAAAATCTTCACTTGTATTTAACACCATATCTAGTCAACCACACACTACAAATGTTAATCCGAGACAAAGAGAACGCAAAAAAAATTCACCGACACCCGAGACCTTTCGATTAAACACAAGACTTCCCGTTTGCCGCTCAGACACTCTACCGACTGCATCAACACATCAGATGGGGGAGCTACTGATATTATACCCATATGCTTTTCAGTCCTACTTATACCTTTCCTCACATGTTTTTCAAATCTTGTTTTCTTCATTTCAATTAGTAAACGCAAGATAACAGAATGTCAGAAAGTAGCGTAACTGAAATTTGTTACTCTATATATGTGCAGGCACGGAATATGGGGTTTGTGTTTGAGAGTGCACTTTTAGGCATGACTTGATACGAACTAGGCAATATTAACATGCTTCATCAATAAGGTTGTTCTTTCCTTGCCGATAAATACACTATCCTAGTATTCAACAACAAAAAAATCATGCAGGAGACCTACCGGAACTATGATCTCACCAACTATACTCGCTCCTTCCTTTATCAGCCAACTCAAATTATTTTCCTCTTTTGAAACAACAAAGAACTAAACATTTGTAATAAAGCCCAAATTGTCGGAAGCATTAAGTGCACTTATCACCACACCAATCTACTGATATTCAACAGCCCGGCATGATTATTTAGGATTCTCAATTTTGATCAAATCACAAAACACTCAAAACCATTTAAGAGATTGAAGTCGTCAAGAAATAAACCTATTATAACCCTCTCATGCCCAGAGGACAAGCTATTTAGGAACTGTATCACATCCAAAAATAATTCCTCGACGACCACAAGCGCTGCATGATGAGCAGCATCCTTAAATGTATCCTCAATGCATCTACACCGCCGCACTCAACACCGATGCCGCCGATGCGGTGCAAAGACAGCAGTATGTTATGTACATATGCGGGCAGCTCACGCAGCACACACAACGCTCTGTCGTTAGCTAGCTACCAAAAGAGAAGGAAATCCCCGACATATACCTTGGGGTTATGCTAGGCATGTCAGAACTTAACTAGGCAACAGGCTAGGGAGAAGAATGCACGATATTTATATGTTGTTGATTTAATCAAGCATGGGTTTGTTTATAGCATGCAGGAAATCTCTAAGCTATACACTTGGTCAATTAGCTATTCATATCTTATAATGACAGGTCGGCAATGTAGAAAAAGGTCTCCGTCTTCGTTTTTTTGCTAATGACGGTATTTTTAGTGCCTTGAGTGGGAGCGAGGTAATGAGCTTGAAAATAACTGTTGATTGTTGTTGTCAATTGTCAACTCTCTGGTCAAATTAGATGTCAATGTTGGATTAGTTTTGAGCTGATTAGGGCATGTTAACAAGCGCGTGCAACGCCGTGCATGTGTGGGAGGTGTCGGTTGTTGCTTGGAGGTCGGCTAATATAGCATGCTTATTACAGCGATAGCTCTAAATCATCATCAGGAAAACCCCCTGATGATATCAATGTTCAAGCCATCAATATTACATTAGTCCTGCGTGCTTTAACACGCACGCCTGGCTTGTCATCACGGCCGCCTGTTAACCTCACCGCAGTACAACACCATCCCCTGTATCCGTTCTCCATGACCATGTCAAAACCCCCAATCTTGTCTGATGTATCAATTATGAATGCAAACAACATTTCGCATTGCTCACACGGCGTGCAACTAATAAATCGCAATTCATACCCCATAAAACACGCAGGAACTCAAGCAGATACAAAAACGGAATTAACGCTTACGTGCTCACCTTGTACAAGTATTGATCAAACACGCTCGTCTCGAAATCGCTCTCCAGGCAAAACGCCGCATCCATACTACTTCAGGCGAGCAAAAGCTGACGTAAAGACAGCCCCTTCGGTCCCTTTAAAGTTTAAATGCCCTCTCCGTCCTCTTTAGTCCATGCACACACACAATCACACACAAGATTCTTAGGCAGACAAAGGAACCCTTGTCCAAACAAGATAATTGTGCCACTCACGGCCTTGTTCCAGTGATACACCTATTACATCCACAATGCTTCACAGAATAAAATCGCCAACTTCCAAAATTAATTTATCGCCCAGGTGTTTAGTTCTTCACGCATAGTGGGGAAATTTTTCAAAAGTAGGAGGTGTCGGCCAACCACTTGTTACGGGTAACGCTGTTGCGGATCCAGTGATGTGTGTCAGAGATGAGTAGTTTTTTTTTTTATTATTTTGGATCCCGGCCAGCCCAAGTTCACTAGGAAAGGCAGCGGCACTCCCAGCAGTAACGAGCTCTAGGTATCAGTGACCTCTCTCTGGTAGTTAGGAAATCCTCCCTAAACAAAGCACTATGCCCTACACACTATTACATGCACCAGCTCACCCTATCATTCAATACATACATGTGTGTGTATAGGCAAAGTGTGTATATATGTGAGGTGTTGTAAAAGATGGCCTGAGGGAGGGCTCCCTAACCTAAACCCAGCCAGCAGTCTACCCAAGGTGCATTATCAATGAACGAAGCCCCGAAAACAAGTGCTCGAGTCACATTTGCATAAGCATAGGACAGCCACGTGCCCAAAGAGACTGAAGCGTGCCAACAACAATGCCAGGGACTCCTAGCTGATTGTTTGCTCACAAGCCCACAATAACCAATACCATTTATTGGCCCATGGTAATTGACCCAAACAGGGCTGTTCTACTCAATGCCCACAACCCCCATGTCCTGACTCCTTTTCTCGAGCCTTGCTTTTCTTGTGGGGATATCACGGTGGTTTGTTATCATCCGACAGCCTCGTTTGTTATCTTGTTTCCTGACTTGTGGACTTTTGTAAAGCTCACAGGTTGACAAGAGGTAAAGGGATCTTCTGCTTGGTCGGTTGATAGCCGTATGGCGCAGATCAGATCTTTTATTTACTACTCCCATTGATAAAAACAGTCTGGGTTATTGACTGAACCATATTATCATTCCATTATATATAATGGGCAATTCAAAATATCAATTTGCTAGACTAGGAGTAAATAGAGGCTTTTAATGCTCGCACATAAATTGTATGAAATTTGTCGTTTGTGTAGATTCTGGGAATGGTAACAATTTTATTTTGAATTCATTCAAATTTAAACCTGGCACAAAATAATTATATATGGCATGTTTTACGATAGAGGGGTCCAAATCTTCCCGATTTTACATAAAATGTGTAATATCAAGTATCAGATGTAATTTTGGGGCATTTTACCAGTTTTAATTGGAAAGTTCTGAGCCAAGGCACACTCCAAAAGTAAATGTATTTTTAACCTAAAATCCCCCTTTTCTTACTGCAAACGTTACATATTTTGATGGACACAATATGTCCATCAAAAGTAACATTAGCAACAAACATGATGGTTTTTTACCTACTTTTTGTGAGAGGATTTGATTTTTGGATAGATATGTTATGTATTTTAGGTCACTTATTCATATGAAGACAGTTTTCAAACTATCCTGTTTTCAGATAAATTTTTACAAACAAAATACTGTTTTTCAGGCGAATGTTACATTTGATGGACAAAAATGGGAAAATTGTGTCCATCAAAAAGTGTAACATTCACCTATCAAAAAGTCTCATATCTTGAAAACTACTTATTGCAGGCAACTCAAATTTCTACCAGATTTTGCTTTTGTGAATTTCATGAGTTTAAATAGGTAAAAACAACTGACAAAGTGGCCAAACAAAAATTATACTGAAAAATGTGTTTTCTACATAAGGCCAAACTACTGGACCCCTCTCTCGTGAAACGTGCCATATATGTTTTATGCAGGTAATAACATGTGAACCCTTTACAAGCAAATTATACAGGTTATATACAGAATCAGATGTACACAATTAAGGTTCTTAATTATAATGACCAAATATTCAATGTTTCAATCTTTTGTTTTGAAATTGACCTTCAATCATCATCAGCAGTCAATTTACCATGTTGTCAATTTTTGTTGATAATTGTCCTTAATTTGTATTTGCTAGTGCCATAGAAAACTATTAGCTAATAGAGGCTGGTCCTATTTTCATCTTTTTGTCATATTAGGCAAAAAGACAAGCGTGTTTGATCAATACTTGTACAACCTAATGCGAAATGCATTTTTAAAATATTTTTTAAAAGTATTTTCCCCAGAAATGCATCAAATCACACCAAATGGTAAGTCATTTTTTAAAAAGAAATTCCTATCTCCAAGGCATTTTTTATCCAAACAAAGCTGTTCTTGAACCACTAGTGCCGTCTGTTTTTGTGATCCAACTTTCTTTCACTCTCTACACATGTTGACCTCTAGTGCCCTTTGACCTTGGAATATGACCTTTAACCCTACCATGTCATGCTAGTCTCTATGGTGAACCTATGACCTGATGAGTTTGGTGGTAATTGGAGTTAATGCACAAGCAATTTGAAAAAGGCTAACCGACACACACACACACACACATCCACACACACATACACAACGGACGGACATACAGAATTTGAATTAGTATTTGCCTCCTGCAATAATGAAAATCACATGCATGAGTCTTTAATGAGTTTGCATGGATATTTAAGTAAATTTGCTAAATTAATATTCATTTGTTATTCATTTGAGAGAATATAAAGCAAACAATTACCATATTTCTGAATTATAAAGATTTACGTTGGGAGAATCTGAAATTTGCCCTACCGTCAAATTTTATGCATAACAATTTAGAAAATTTGAAGAAAAATTTGCCCTAATCCACATTTAAGCATAGTAATAATAATAATATTTGGCATAACTGAAGAATAAGGTGAAAAATTGCATCTGCATGAGGATAGAGTTGTACGATGAGCCATCTATAGCAAAATCCTCTTAGAGACAGCCTGTTGTACAAAATCTTGAAATTTGCATAAATTAATATTTATATCATTTGTTATTAATTAACAGAATAAAGCATATCATTACCATATTACTGTATAACAAAGGTTGACATTAGGACAAAACAAATTCATCCTAATTTGTATAAATTAATATTCATATCCTTTGTTATTCTAGTGGATTACCTTAATTTGCATAAATTAATATTTGTATACGTTAGGGGAAGAATATATTTAGCCCTAACGTCATAATGAGTGAATAACAAAAGCCAATTTTGCCCTAAAATACATGATAGCAACAATAATAATAACAACAATTTATTTTTTCTTTGTTGATGTTGGCTTTCAACATCAACTCAATTATTGCTCAGCTATGAAACAATAGTAACAGTTTTATTTGACAGCACAGGCCAGCATATCATGAATAATGCAGGAATGGCAGATTTATCATGCATGTAAATCCCAATCAGACAAGCCAGATTATGGCCCACCATTTTATTCATAGCTATTTGCCTCCGAATCAATACATCTATAAGATTTTTTTCAAAACATCAATAGGTTTATAGGGGGGAACCCCCTGCAGGCTTAACTGAGTATCTACATTATATCCTCTCTAAAATAGACTTTAATGTATGACTTGAATTCATGACCTAGTTTGACCTAGCTAATGGTTCTTGCCCTTCCATACAGAGACAATCAAATATAAAAAGTCTTGTAATATCCAAAATTTATAAAAAGCAGATTGCGTGTAAGTTTATACTGATGTGAAATAAAATTGTCTAAATAGGCAATATTTGTATTCTATTGTTTAGATGTACTGTTGGTTGCGCAACAAGTGGAACACAAATTTATTCCCTTGAGGTCATACCTTTGTTACAATACATATGATGGTTCATTGCATGTATATCATGAATTATGGAATTTTAAGAAAATTTATCAGGGGATTACAGGGTCCAAATTGGCAATGTTTTTACCCTCTCCCCCTCCAGAAAGTCTGACCAATTTCCCTTTTCTTTTGATTGTAACTTAAAGGGGTTATTTTGTGATCATGCCTCGTCCCCCCCGACTTACCTAAAAAAAATTGAGAATTTTTATTTCATTCTGACTGTTGACCTAAGTATAATATCTGTGCCTACTCTTACGTGCATATTTGATCTACTTAGAGATATTCCGCCCCATTTATATTTTTGTCTGGCTAATGGGCAGTGTGGACAGCACTCACTCATCAAAACGGACTGTCAGAATCAACTGAAATCTTGGGATTAACCTTTTTGAGGCTATCTAGTGAACCAGGAACAAACTAAGGTGCTAGAATACCTTTAAAATACAAGAGAGCCACCAATGTTTATGTCACTGATGTGCGGATCACTTGACCTGAGATGATCTTTGACTTGGAACGTGACCTTTGACCTAACACAGAAAGATCTATGTCAAAATATGTCCCAAGTTGGTGACTGTGGATTTAAAGTTGTTGACTGCACAAAACTTCCAGACAGAGGCAGACAAAAGATGTGACCATATAGTGTTCTCCATGAAAACTTTTCAGTCACCCAAGCTCAAAATGCTGTCAAAAGTCGTTTTTATGCTTATACACCAATAACTAGAATTTCGCAGTTTTCGGCTTGCGCGCTCGCTATATTCAAAGAAGAATATAGGTGGACAGCCCAGCCTATTTCAACTCAACCTCAATGACCTTCAACCGTGGAATGGACCTTTGACCTCATCAAATATGAGTTCCCAATTTCGCACCTATAACACCGTTTGGTTCCAATGAATTCATCTTTTCAATTGAGGTGAATTTAAAAAAACTTAAATTTTCGTGACAAACATACCACACGCACAACCATGCTAAGTAGCAGCCCACAAAAAGTCAAGTTTGCCTGTGGGGCAAATTTGGCTCTACAAAATATAATCAGAGTCCCCCTCCACTGATCGAATTGTTTCCTGCAGGAATCACCAGTTCACCGAATGCTACCCCGACAAACATGTAAGATAAAAATCGTTATATTTAAAACTTATCTCTACATGCTACTTGGCTGCAAAAATACTTTATGCAAAAGAAGAACTTCCACAATTTTTACAACATCAAGATATTATTAACTTGTAGGGGACTGCAAAAAACAATAGATTCAAATTAATTATAGAGAAATGTGGAAAATTTAATTTAAATGCCGTTCTCATTCTCATATAAAGATATCTTTATCTTGACATTAATACCATGCCCAAGTTTATTTCTTGAAGACAACCTTTCAACATGGTTGGTAATTCTTCTCTTCCCAAAGAGACTCCAAAGCATATTGCATAGTCCAATACTGAATGCTTGGGTAATAAAAGCTGGAAATATAAAAAGCACTGACTAACAACCAATTTGATTGCTTATGCTAAGGAGAAAGAAAAAGGTCAATTCTGCTGGCCTTGACCTGCATTACAAATTTCCCAGTTTACATTAAATTTAAAATGTCAAAAATTGTTAATCTAATTAATAAATTAAGGAGCCCATAGCTATTACAATAGGTTTTACATGGCATGCTATATATAGTCTGCATGTCCATAGATTGTTATCCAAAAGTTATATAAAAGCAAGTTCAAACATGAGAATACCGAGTGCAGGAGATGTGGTGACATACTTAAACCTTTAAATCCTGTTAGATTCATATAATGTCAGTGGTTTTGAGATGGTCCCAAATGACCTGTGCATTGAGAAGCCATCTCAAACCCACTGACCTAAGACTAGGCTTGTGTTGACTCATTTGAAGATTTACATTTAAGGCATTTGAATATGGTATGAAACATATATATTTTTCTACAAAATTTTAATTTTGAATTGATTTTTTAGTGTTTTTGAAAAAAAAAAAAATTTGTTATTTTGAGTGACTACAGCCACCTGCAGGGTAAAAGGATTAATCTGTAGACTATGGGGCATAGACCAAGTAACAAGCGGCAACACAAATTCGGTAGTCCCTTCAAAGGGAAAAGACAAAACCGGTTTTTGAGAAAATATGAAACTTATTAACCATGACATACCCGCTGTTCCGGCAAATAAAGCTTGCACATTTTCTTAAAAAGAATAAAATGTAACACAAGTTCTTTCATAATATCAGTGACCAATGGATATGTATAGACTTCAGCAACCCATTAACTAAAGATATTACAATGGGCCCAGGTATGCGGAGCCATTGTTTAGCACAGATGTTTATTCACTCACGATTCGGGTGGTAACAAAACTACCGTACTTTTACAATAGCTAACCCGTTTACATTATGATATGAGGTCGTTGACACCTAAGTTTTCTGATGAAAGCACGGAAATTGAATACAAAATGAAGTTAAGAATAAGTACGGATTTTACTTCTGCACAAAGGTGTTAGGTCAAAAGCTTGCCACCTAACATTTGGCATGATGTTTGTTGTCTTTACTTCCTTTTGAATAAATGATGAAAAATATGGACCCAAAGTTAATTGAACACGCATATAGAAGCTAAGAGTTATTTATTTGTGAATGAGGTAAGTAGTTTGCCTTAGTCATTTAAAAAACAAGACTTCGTCTAAATCGGCGAGGTGGTAAAAGGAGTCTTTTCAACCGCGAAACAATCTACCAATGGTCTGAACTCCCAGATGAACAGGAATTGAGAGTGTTTTCTACACAGCACACCGGGCCGGTAATTGAATATCTTTAGCTCCAATGTTTGCTGAAGTCTAGCATATCTATAGGTCACTGATATTGGGGGAAATAAATTGAAGTGACATTTTATTCATTTTCATGAAAATGTGCAAGTTTTATTTGGGGCAACAGACGGTTATATGATTTTGACAATTTACAACAGCAAAGAAGAACATGCCCCACCGTCTATTGGGCACTACAGGCCAATTCAAAAAAGAAGTTTACTCATTTTTGTCATGGCTTAGTAAGAAATCTAAAAGAAAGTATGAGTCTATGATATTCATGTAATATACACATTTGTTGATTAAAGTTGATGGAAAAACTAACAGTTAGCCTACACTTACTTTGGATTCTTTTACCCTTTTATTATCAGTCCTGTTGTTAGGCCTATGTTCTGTTTATGTGTAAAATGCTATCGCTATTCTTCCAATGGCCTCGACTATCATTTGAGAGCAAATTGAAATTTCATATTTTGTGAAAATGTGCCAGTGCCACTTTAAAGATATCAAATTTTATTTTAAAATAACAGAGACAAACACTTGAAATATCATCACCATGGCGATTATGATCATGACCATCATCGTTGTTGTTATTGTCATCATCACTGTCGGTATCATCAAGATCTAAATTCTACCATTTTACTTACCTAGTATAAGGAACCTATAAATCTCACGGATATCACCATGGGGCTTCAGATTTCCACTAAGTCAACCCAGTATCACATGAGGTCTGCATAAAAAGGAACATTTAAAACACACACTTAAAAAAAGGTTAATTTTTACAATTAAAAATACATCGTTCCCCAGAACACTTGTGTCGCCTGCCATCGCGGTTTGTCAATGGAGTCGTAGTTTGATGTTTGATAGATTTTGGCCAGTGTTTTTTGTTGAGAGACTTTGGTGTTTGATTTTAATGAAATTGGGTCAAAGGTCATACAGGGGTTATCAAAGGTTAATCTGCATACATCCCTCATTACGTCATGGCCAGTATTTATTTTTGAGTAACTTTGGTGACCATAGCATCTTATGTGCCAAAGAAATGTAGTTTTAAAGATTTTCACAAAATGGGGTCAAAGTTCACATATGGGTCATCAAAGGTCACTTTTACACCACATACGAGTCTTGGGCCAATGTATGACCAAGTATGATATAAAATTGGATCGATTAAGTCCCAAATTAATTGGTCGAGCTATGAGTTGCAAAAATATTGGGCGAGACGCAGTCGAGCACAATATTTTAAAACTCATAGCAAGACCAATTAATATTGGGCGTATATCATCCAATTTTTATCATTATCATGTTTTGGATTCTGATATTTTCACACACTTGGACTCCTCAAAACATGATAAATGTGAGATGTGAGAAATGATCAATTGTTAACCTTTGTTTGATTTTAATGAAATTGGGTCAAAGGTCACACAGGGGCCATCAAAGGTCAATCTGTGTACATCCCACATTAAGTCATGGCCAGTGGTTCTTTTTGAGTAACTTTGGTGGCAGTAGCATCTTATGTGCCAAAGAAATGTAGTTTTAAAGATTTTCACAAAATGGGGTCAAAGTTCACATAGGAGTCATCAGAGGTCACTTTGTTTACACCACATATGAGCCTTGGCCAGTGGTTCTTTTTGAGTAACTTTGGTGGCAGTAGCATCTTATGTGCCAAAGAAATGTAGTTTTAAAGATTTTCACAAAATGGGGTCAAAGTTCACATAGGAGTCATCAGAGGTCACTTTGTTTACACCACATATGAGCCTTGGCCAGTGGTTCTTCTGACCAAGTATGAAGTTAATCAGTCAATGTGTATGTGAGAAATGAGCAATTGTTAACCTTTGTTTACAGCCACAGCCCACAAGCTATAGCCCACTACGGAAAAAGCCATCTTCCTGCTAAAGCAGGTGACACAAATTAAAGCAGGCGACACAAAAATGCTACTTTGTTTTCATTCAAATACATTAGGCAAAGCTATTTTATTAATAAAGTCAATTATTCAATCATCCTATAAATTCAACGATGTGGATTGATTGATAATTGTTAATTCTAGGTGATATATTGATCAATAAATTTTGTCAGTCTCAAGGTGCAGTTAACAAAAAACGTTTGTGATTTGTGTGTAGCAAAAAAGCTATGAGCTATTCAGGATTTCTTTTTATAGCAGATTTTTAGCAGATTAAGGTCACCATTTTCTTTTTCATAAGTAAAAAGAGAGGTCCAAAATGAGCAAATTTGCAAATAAATAAAATGCACAAAAATCTATTTTTAAAAGCTATGTACATGAAGGACACAAAAACAACTTTTTTTCTTGGACTTTGCATTTATCACAAAAATCTGATTCTAATGGAGCATTTTCATGTTATATGTCAAGGTGTTTTGTTGTGATTTCAAATCTCGGAGATGGAATATGCAGATAAATGTAGGGAGGTGCAATATTAAAAACACACTTAGGTGGTGAATACAAAATATATATTTTTTAAACAATATGTTGAGAAATGAGGATCAAAATACAGTAAGGGACAGAGTGCAACTCCAAGGTTTGATATTGTTGTTGCTTAAATGATTTTTGAATGTGTGCATATGTATAAGGGGTGCTATGTGTGACTTGACTAATTTTCATAGGAAAAATCTTTGAAAAACAAATTTTTCCCAAAGGGGTTTTTTTTAAAAAGCATTTGAGCAGGAGTAATTGACACCACCTGCAATTTTGCTCAGGTGAAAGTTCCAGATTACCAATATACAATTTTATCTAAAAAGGATTATTACATTATACCCTTTGCATGTACTCTGTATGCATGTGCTGAGTCATTACAGAGCAGAGGGTATATGAGTCAATCCACAATGCACCAGTTTTGGGAAATTTACCTATAGGGTCATGTGATCCAAATCCTACTCTATCCGTATCTTACACATAAAAAAACCGACTTTACACTCATTTAGCCCACTAAGCGTTAGTATTTAGGGAATTTTCGTGGTCATGAAATGTCTTGAGGTTCGGGACGTTTGGATATCAATTCCCTAAGTACTGATATGTCAGTACAGTATAGGCAAATTGCAAGGCCATTATGGGATTGATTCAAAACACCCTCTGGTTACAGAGTATTGTGTGAAGGCGATGTGAAGTGATAATGCCCCAATAAGTATTATGTTAAGCAATCACTGCAGGTAACAAAAATACCGAAATAGGAATTTTGAAGATTTCAGATGTTTCAATCAGCAAATTCCTGCTTATCCCTTTAATATTCTATCTAACGCGGGCCGGGGGGGGTGGGGGGGGGGGGGGGGGGGGGGGGTGGAGCCGAGATGCTGTTCACCTGTAGGCGCCAAAGGTCCCTGTTTGTCATTAGGGGTTGGATGTCAGATGGATCCTGCTGGATGTCGCGAGCAACACATCAAATGTAGTTAAAGGGGCGCGACCCCTGTTGGCATGGTAACTTCCAACGTGAGTTGAGGACTACTTGGTCAATCGCACGAGGACAATGACCAGCAAATCGTGCACGACGTTGGCCAACGGAAGATGAAATTGGAGGGATTATCCTCCATATAGCTGTGCTTTGGTCATGTAATCACGCCAGGATATGTTTTTGTACTCGCTAAAGAAAAAACGGGCCCGGGGTTGGTGTATGTGGCCATCCCAGTCTATCCTGTAGCACTTCCTTCATGGTCCAGGTCTCAGATCCAATATAACAGGATACAATCCTACACAGGCTCTAAAGAATTTCAGCTTGGTTGAATGGAGATACAGATTGCCATAAGTGGTGTATTTTTATTGAGGCATTCCAAGCTGTCCTTTGCGTGACAGGAAGTCTTTCTTGCTGTCGGCAACATTCAATCTAAGGTACTTGAAGTCCTTGACCCTCTTGAGTTGTCTACCATCTGTAGTGCGATAGGTTAATGATCGTCTTCCTCATTCAGACAGTCATATATTCATCTTCTTGGCTTTTAGATGTATGCCGACTTTGTCTGTCCTCATCCCTCAATGATTGTTTTAATCTTGGCACCACAATCAGAGCAGCTGTTAGAGCTAGATCATCTGTCAAGGTCTGTGAGATGCAGACCCATGTGACGTTCTGGAACGCTGGGTTTTGATGGTGAGTCCTTTGTCGTTCATGATGTCAAGACTCTGTCTGAGGATATAATCAACCACGACTAAAAGAGATTAGGGAGCAAGAGTATCTCCTGGGAGCATTGGGCCAGTAGTGTTAGGAACTCCCTTGTGGGCCCACCCACGGTCTGCACAAAGCTATAATGGGTTATCATACATGATGGCAAATTGCCTTGACAGTCTCCTCTGGGACACCATAGTTGCGCGAATATGCAAGCATTACATCCCTGTTATCACTGTCAAAAGCCTTGAAAAATTCTACGAACACATTGAAGCTTTTCTTGGATTCTCAACTTTTCTATGATCCTTCTGTGGGTGCAAGTAATCTGAGGTAGTGTTGATCTGAGCCCTTTGCGAAAACCATCTGGTCCTCTGAGACTGGGAATCTATGTTAGGCGTGATTCTGTTGAGGCAGCATGGAGTGTAGTCTTAGAGGCCAGTGGTGACAGTGTAATTCCTCTGTAGTTTTGGGTTGTTGGATGTCGCCTATCTGGTAGAGGAATGATGAATGATTTTGAAAAGGCAGCCTGGTTGTTTCACATGTAGGTGTATTACAAATTCTAACCGTTGATCATGGACTAGTGGATTCTTCAAGACTACTGCAGGAATGTTTAAGGACACCAGGTTGTCTTGGTGTTCTTCAGTTTCTTAAGGAGATCTGAAGCTCCTCCATAGTAAAGGTCCAGTCTGGATGGGAAGGGTGTATTGCTATCGTGTGATTGAAGAAAGGTTATCAAGGTTAGTGTTATTCTGAACTGGATGGCCAAGTAGAGAAATAAGTGCTTGAAACCATGGGTCAAGGCGCTCTCAGTTGTGTCACCTTTGATTCTATAGGTGTGGTAGCCTTCTTATCGGTTCAGCTTCTCAGGGCATCCCAGGCAGCAGCATGCTTGTTTTCATATTAGTGACATAAGATGGTGGCCCAAAGGCTGCCATGTCAGGTCTTTGGGCCATGGCGCTTAACCATTTCCCTTGGGTGGTGGGAGTGAATTATCAATATAAAGTCAAACTGTAGAGTAGGGGAAAGGAGCAGTATACGGAAGGCAAAATTAAAACAACCAAACAAAAAGTAAGCAAAAACAAAAAACACAAAAACAACATTTGTAAATTTCCTGAGTGAAGCTAAATTGTAACGAGGAACAGGACCCAAGTTAATAACATGAAAACCCCAAACAAAAATGGCGCCGTACAACCCCTCGACAATGCCCCCAAACAGTTTGTTGAGGAGGCTACACGGCGGACATGAATACTGCATAAACACCAATTAGAAAAAATGATTCTGGCCAATTTTTAAGCTTAATGGAGCTTGACGCCAGTCTTTTGGAATCGCTGCATAATGCATGCCAGCGCGCGGTTAGTAGTATCGCACTGATATTTGATACGGTGCCATGTATGTAGCATATTATTGGTTTGAGTTCAGTATCACCTGCCGAATTTTATAGTTTAATGGAAAAATTGAATATAAAATAAGAAAAACTGGATATATTGTGAATATGTAGGCCTATGAGGCAATTTTTTCGGGATTTTTAAACTTTAAGGTTCAGAACACGAGGGCAGTAGAAGGGTATATCAATATCGTTATTTTTACTCTTGAATATATCAGAATAGTAAACCGAGTAGCCGTAAGTAGCTACACATGATATACATTACGATCTCCACTTGTTGTCAATTTCTTGCTTGCTTACATAAATGTATTACACACACCCAGCAAAACGGACTTGAAAGTGAGAGGCACCTAACTGTGAAATTATCATTTTTGCCGTTAGTTGTAGCTACAATCTTAGCCAAAAGTGTTGGAACACTTTTATAGGCCTACTTCAAAATGCCCCCATCTCCCCCCTGGACAATGTTGAATCCTGAAATTTTGTTCTTGCCACCCTACAAGAACCCAACATTGATTGGTGGGGATAGGGAGGGGTGCATGGATAGAGAATGCTCCAAGCCTCCCAACCCAAGTTGACATGATTTCCTATATATCTCTTTAAGAGAAATATGGCAAATAATCGGTGCAAAAAGAGCAGTCGTGTTCCAACACATTATGGCTAAGATTGTAGTTGTGTACATATTGCCTTTCTAGAAATTGGGGTATACTCACTGCCCATAAAAAAATAATTTTAACTGACAGCTGGGACTCAAAATGTGCAAATAACTGTAAAAAACATTGTTTTAAAACATCCCAGCTGCCAGTTAAAACAATGTTATTTTATGATCATTTTTAACAGTGCATGTATACATAATATGTAAAGCTCCTGTGGTATGATTACAATATATTGGTTTAAGTCGGATAAGACTGTTACTGTATTGGGCTACTTTTGAACATCAAAAAGTGCTTTCAAAGTTACATTTTCGGCTAGTGGTGAACTCAACTTATTTTTTTGTTGGCAGCAGTGGAAGCATTAATTACAAAATGGGAAGTGCACATGCATGCATGTGTACATATACACCAACAAACACACACATTTATTAAGTTATAAGTATTTTTTAATATTGTATATTATTCTGCTGCTATTTGTACAACTCTAATTTGTACCGTTATGCAATAATAAGTAACTTATTTTAATTGTACTTGTGTTGTTTTGGGATCTTTAAAGGTGCTTGTTCCGATTTTTGTCTATCATGTTCTCTACTTGATATGGGAGCCTGCCACTTGTATACACTGACCAACAATTACCGTGGGAAACAAACTTGCGGTTTTGATGCTATACGCGCTACTGCACAGTGCCTCGCCCTCCTCACTGCTTGCGAATATTGATCGTTAACCATTAATATGCAGTTTTTTTTGTCAGTAATGTTGGGAAAGAAAACGGATTTGGAAGCTGAAATTTCAGGAGGGCACTGAGAAAATACGGTGCTTTCAATCTGATATCAAAATTGATACTACTTCTGGTTAAATCAGGGGGTCCCACAAACAATTGGAACATGCACTTTTAAATGGCATGGGCAGTGTATTTTGGGTGTTGTCCACAGTTGGGGTGCCAAAATCCCGCAAGTGGGTAAATTGGTCTAGTTACCAAATCGTTGATATTCTGTTGGGTTTCTTTTTCACCAGGGGGAAGTGGGTAAGCGAAGTTCAACCCTGGGGAATTCCACCACCCACCCCCGCCCCACCGTGGCATTACAATATGATTCACCGACCTCAAACCACACAGGTACCAAAAAAAGGGACAGTACCAGCTCTATACACCGAATCCGATTCGCACATTTCAATACCTCACTGGCAGCCATAGCTGGGGACTCCTGCTTGATTTCACCCAAAATGTTTGCCGATTAAGTGTAAGCTTTTGATTATAGCTTAATAAAGCGTGGAACAGACGTACAAAAGATTTGGGTAGGTTTGGGTTGGAATCCCCCCATTAAATGGCGGATCAATTCTGACCATCATTTGGCTGGCGGATTTGTCTATATCCATTGCACATGTATCTATCCACCCACCCATACCATCTAGTACTCTCCCCAGGGATATTTATCACGACGTAAAGAAAAAGCTTAAAATTTCATGCCATCAACTCAGTGAATAATTCATAAGCTTTCCGTATAGAAAAGGAGAAGTGTCCAAATGACGGCATTTGTCACCTAACTGGGACGTTGTGTACAAAGATGCTGAGGAAAGGCCAAACATTTCTTTAGCTGTGAGATCCATTTTGAACCACTCTTGCTATTTTCTCTGTCAATTGATTGGATGTTCCAGCTGGACCAAGGTCATGCATGAATGGTTTGATGACGTTTGGTGACTATACTTAAATGGGCATTTCATGATCCACAACCCTTGTTTTCCAGACTTGAGATTTCTATATCCTCTGAACTGTTAGCCTTAGTAAGGCAAAAAAAAGAAAAAGAAAAGAGTTTGTCTCAGCCTTCTTATAATACTCCAATCTTATGCGCTCTGCCTTTTTTTAAAGTCAAAGCTATGTCTCTAAGAAATTCTTTTGTATTTTGAGACAATCTTTGTTTCGGCTACAGCGCCAAATTTCCCTGTTTTTTCTGACCAGTTAAAAAAACTGTTAAATCTCTTGAAACCTTAAAAAAGAAATGCGGTAAAATGTTTACACCTATGCGAGCAGGATGCCGAGAACTCTTTTCTTGGCCTAATGCATGTGTACCTAATCTACCTCCAAATTTATTGTATCTGTACAAAATTGCAATTTTTTATTTTCAAAATTAGTGCAACAGGGCCTATATGACTTTGTGATTTAAGCGTATGTGCATAACACCATACTACAAGATCAGAAATCAAGTGAAGTTTGGGAAATTTCGTTTCTCAAGGTAGTGCAACCATAACTAAAACTCCAATACTTCTATCATGCGGTGCAGCCGCATGATATTCTGCCTTCTCCTCATTTCTTATGTTAGCTGTATAGCCCAGCTAACAATTGTGGTTTACGAAGTTTCTTCTTCTTTCTGGCAACGCTCCTTTTCCGAGGGAGGCACTCACATACATATATGAAGTGGAACACAGGTGTAAGGCTGGCACTTTCGAAATCAGGGGGAAATCAGTGACAAGCTAGTGCACATGCAAAACATAGTGGTCTTTGGGTGATGAGACAAATTGACATAAATAGGTTTTTGGGGGTGACAAATTTGCTAATTTCTGAACAATGGGGTCCTTGAGTGAAAGTAGGAGTCTACACGGGCCGACTCCTTAAAGGCTACAGTGCTATTGTGGCTAAAAGCATGGGCCGATTTCAGCCAAATTTGTTCAGGAGAGACAACTGACCCATGCCGCATATGGGGTGTTTACAGTTTTGGATCAATGGTCATGTATGCCAATTAAAGGGGCATTCTCTGAAATGTTTAATTCCTTCTTCTCATACCAATAAAAGGACTAGCATTACCAGCATTTGCTCGCAAGATCCACCAGTACATGCGGAAACGGGGTGTTCACAGATTAGGCCTAAAGACAAGTGGCCCTTAAAAAAGAATGAAAATAAATAAAATTGCATAAACTGCAACAATAAAAAAGCCAGAATCAGGCCAAAGCCTGCAAATTCCCAATTACTGAATAAAACATGTTTCTACTCACTTGGAGGAAAAGGGATGTATGAAAGAGTTTATTCCCTAAGGAGATTGTTTCATTGCCCTTTCTGAGGTATTGAATGAAACAAATATGGTTAAGAATAAAAATGAAACAACCATATAGTTTAAAGGACTCTCAGTGATATTGCTAAATCAGAAAAGCAAAAAATCATGAAAGATTGGGCATATCAGAATTAAAAAATAAATGGATAATCAGGCTTTGAAAAATATCTGAACTATCAACCCCCCAAAGTAAATTTTTATTTGACAATTACAACAGGTCGGCACTTCATCTGCAAAAGGTTACGCAAACCTAATGGGGGATGGGAATAATAACCAGAAGAGTTGACTATGCGGTATTTGCAATATCTGCTGAAATAATCATGGGCGTCATTCTTACGGGATTGTAACGGATTCGCAGAAACAAACCATTTTTGGACGTCTTTATGCAATGTAAATGATGGAATGAATTACTTTGATGACGCAGTTTATCAGAGAGACTATATGTTGAGGTTTATGGATCTGATAAAAAAAACAAGGAGAGGGTATCTTTGATTGGTGAATATTTCTGACCACACAATTGCGAATTCCAAAGCAAAATGCTCATGGTCTGCACCTTTTACCACTTTGGTATTTGTCTTAGGTCCAGGACAGTTAAAAATAACCTGAAGAGTATCCAAAAGAGTGAAGTAAACACTTTCTGATTAAATGTCATAACATTTCTGCTATTTCACCCTTAAATAGAAAAGGCACTCTATTTTCCCAAAGGTCCTTGCAATTCATAAAAGTCAAGCTGAAAACAACATAAAGGGTTATGGTTTAATGTTTAAGATGTGAGCTTTTAAAATGATTATGAGGTAAAACACAAGTTGTGTTAATGAACATACCGGAATCACCTGTGGCCAAAGTCATTCCCCTGCAATGAGTAGCTCTTAGTTTCAAATGCTCTTCAAGCAAAAATAGATTGGGAATCCTAAAGATACTTGCCTGCAGTCAGTTTCTAAGTGCCCCGGGCCCCTACTTGTAACAATATCTAATAGTACTAAAGGGCTCAGGCTAAAACTGTACTGACTCCAAGTATAGTCCCACCCTTGGTATAACTCCAAACTGGATTTTTTTCAATTCCAGAAAGAGCAGAACACTTAACTAATCTGTAAATGTGGCTGCTCAGTTGAACCTTGTGTTCTAAAATTGTTTCTCTGGCGTGCAATCTTACTTATGTGGCAAGTTTTTTCGATAGGCAAAATATTTTCCATCGAGAAAAGTGAGCATTTGGCACAACACCCATGCAATAAAAGTCCCACCACTAAATTCTGACGAATTTTCATGTGTAAAGACACAGTGTGTGATACTACACTTGACGTCAGTACAGTAATATGAGCTGACAATGATTGGATCTTCAGTGTGCCGTAAATAATAAATAAATCAGCTTTAGCGCTTTAACAGCCTCAAAGTGATGTTGGCTGTCATTAGGCCTGTTTATACTGCCATTCAGGAAATCGTCACATCATTTTGCTTTATCTAGGTGGCTGATGGCCAAGTGCACATCCCTATCTGGCACTTACAGTACGAATTAATAATTTTTGGACAGAACGAACACCCGCGAGGTGCGACTGCATGGAGCCAGGAGGAACATCGCCACCTCGTTTCGCCGATGCGTAATTGGTCGCAGAATGCGCCGAACCTCCACGGAGCTTGTGCGCTTACATGAGGGGGGGTTATCTCCGGTCCAAGTAATTTTAATCCCACTGCCCGATTGTAATATTTCCCCACAACCGCTCCCAGGATTCCCGGGGCTTGGGTCGACGAGGCAATTGAGTTTTAGTATCTTGCTCAGGGACACAACACCATGACTGCAGTTGGACTCAAACTCATGATTACAAGGATCTTAGGATCACATATCCTGGAACTTTGTCCGGCCACACCACACATGCTCTCATGATGTGTGTGGAGTTCGGGATGTCATCCTAACTAGTGCCAATCTGTCCTAAAGTCGAATGAAATTCACGTAGGAAATTAATAAGCTACTTGTTGAGGGGAATTAATGGATACTCAGGGTATTTAATGGTACTTGACAGGGAATAAATGACTATACTTAGAGACAATAATACCTGCGCACTATCTTTTTTTTGAGGGTCATTGTGTGAAATCTTTTGGTTTGTTGTGGTTTTGGGCCGCGGTATTTTTCCTAGGAGCTGTAAACGAGTAGTTTCATATCTACAAATACATTCTCCTCTCACTTAAACTCCAATGTCCTTTTTATTGATAGCCGGCGCCTCCCCTCGAATATAATTTAAAGTCTCAGGAATCCCAGTAAATAAAAAGTCATCATCCCAGTACCAAGTTTTGACATCAGACAAGTGCATTGAAACTTTTTTTGTAATCCATGTTCAGGGCATTTCGAGTGTCCAAAACTGAATGGGATCCGGCAAGGAATATGGTCGCCATGTTCCTGTGTTCAGAGCTTGAATTATACCCTTTTTGCTGTTTGCTAAATTAAAATACCACTGGCGATAGTAAAACACTCTGGGTAATCTTACGATCTTGGATTGCTAAAATAAGATGGCATATTTTGTGCTCATATGAATTTATGAGCATCACTCAGCACACTTACCAGCAATGGCTGGTCTTCGCTGACATTGACAGTTAGAGGGAGTTTCTTGAATTTCGCACTGGAATATTTTTTTCGAACTGGTATTTGGGTACACGCCTTGTCGAGAATCTCAAATACACCATATTGTACGGTAAGCTACTTTTCAGTGTTTCACCCTCACCCTCAACTTTTCGCTGTTATCCCTAAAACTCTACGTAATCGACGCTCACAGTCATTGTTGCAATGCAAAGTCATGACATGAATGATGCTGCCCCATCCCACGCATCCCATAGCCCGTGAATACCCGCGTAATACCGTCCCATACCACTGGCTTGTCGTGATTTCAACGGTCCCGGGCCCTTTTTGAACAAAACAGAGTCAATTGTGTATTTACGCATGATTTTAGTCCAAACATTTTCAATGTTTACATTAACATTTACAATGTTTACATGGTTTATGAGATCAACATGGTCAGACTGCAGGTTAGATTTTCACTCCGAGTCTCATGCATGCCTCATGCTGGTAATGACCGAAGGAAAATTTCCTTAGAGGCTTTATGTAGTCTACCGGTTTCTGGGGTCACAATATTTGGTCATACATTATTTTCAGTTACAGCCATTTTTAAATTGGATTTTTTATAATTTATTTTTTCATTTGTCCATCTATTTGGCTATTATTATTTTTATTATCTTTGTCTATTTATTAATTTAATTTGTTTATTCATGCAAATGATTATCCATTTACAATTTTATTTCATTTTTGTGTTTTAATAATAATTGTCATAATTATAATATCCACTATTTGTGTAATTTACTTTTTTAATATTTATTTCTCTTCATTTTTCCTTTGTGATTTGCATTTGGTTATTTGTAATTATTTTTGTTTAAATATTTGTCTCCATTTTTGTTTATATTGTGTCATTTGTTTTTTGTAAATATTTATTGTTTGATTCATTTGTTTCATTTATCAACATTTTTTTCAAAAAAAAACTGTTTATTTTTTGTTATTTCCTTTTTTGTTACGTTATTTAACTTTGTATTAGTAATCATTTTCCTATTTTTATTTGGTACGCACCCTCCACCTTTCCCAGACACCCCCCCCCCCCCATCCAGGGGGAACTTGGGGGAAATCCCAAACATGCCGTACGGACGTTGTATTTGCTTATTACATTCATCGATCTCTTGCAAGTGCAAGTTGCGTTTGCATGTACCGGGCATGTACAATACCGATTCGCAAAAACCCCGGGCAAAACACGGCATTTTCCATTTTCAGCACTGATTTTTACATTTACATTTGTAAGGATCTTTTTTTGGAAGGGAAAAGTACCAATTCGTCTTGTTTTACTCTTGAAAATACCCACTACTGCCCTGACTGATCCTCGGAGATCATGACCCGATACTCACATCATGTCCCTAATTGTCATGAGACATGTCCGCCCGCGTATGACCATACCATCATGTCATGTATGAATATACGGTATCATAGGCATGATTTTTTGTTCCATTGTTTGATCAGAGCCCCCCGGAGCTCTTCGATTAATTCATCGACGCACAATGACATGATGTCTATTAAATGTTTTCCGTCTTCATCCAGTTTGTTTATTCGAAATGAACTGAATGTTGATATTCGGTGCAAAAACCGCGGCATACCATGTCAATGTCATGGTACCTGGGGCATGTGGGCATGGTGAAGTTTACCCGTATGCCACGCGTGGGATGATTCCTTTGTTAGAAACAGTCTTTTTTTTTTTTACCTTGCATATTAATTTAATTCAGTTTGTTTGAAGTACTAAAGTTTGTTGCAATGGAGTGAACTGAAAGTGTCAATATTTTTAATATCTTGTTTTGTATTGGCTCAATTTCAGTCGCTTGTATATTTTGATTTTGGAATCAATGTTTTTTTTCGCCAATGTCTATCAATCTTCGGGGCCCCACACGTTCATTTACTCCTACTTCCACACCAGTAGTATGTAGAAGTCAATTGTGCTCTCACAATGACCCGCGACGGCGCGCGCCAGTATTTAGGAATCACCATGGATTGGATCGCGCTATTACGCAGGTATTAATTTGGATAAATTACTATACTTGGGAAATGTGATCCCCTTCCAGCCATTTCATGATTGCACCCCTCTGGACATTGGGGGGCACGTTTCAACTCGGAGATCTCAACTTGTATTATCCACCCTGCCCACCTCATGTTTTATTGATTCTTAGTCTGATGTAACAAAGCTCATCAACCCATATAGCTTCTAAGAAGCTTCTTGCCTCAATGATCGCACACTTCAAATAAAAATAATAACTGTAGAGGCTGGTTAAGTGCCAAAGTGTATGGGCATACCCTTGCTAATGAAAACACTTGATTTTACTTTAACATTTTGAAGTAATCTTGATGACATTTTCAGGTAACAGGGTTGACATGGTAGTTCATTTCTTTTGAAGCAGACATTTATATCCGGAAAATAATTTTAATAAGAAAATGCTTGGAAGTTTCTACTGAGCTCTGTTTTCTCTCTGGAAAATGCAGCCGACTGTCACGGCTGTGGTTCTTGTCCAGCTAAAGCTCATACCCGAAGGGTCACCACAATGAATAATGTTGATATGGGATTTCCACTACATTTGGGTCTTATGTGGGCCCTTTATATTTTATTCCACCATCCAAGCATTGGCAGACTACCAGTCGTTTCTGTCTGTATTCTCAATCAGTGCTTTAGTTGTCTCTTTGTCAATGTTAGAGTAGGTAGCTTCAGTATTCTCATCCTCCGATTGTAAAACTAACAGGGAACAACAACAACTCACAGAAACTTAGCTGACAAAATCCCCTCATCTTCATCCTCCTCCCTCCTCTTCATCTTCCTCCCCATTCCTCTTTCTATTTCTCTCCTCTCTTCATCCTCCTCATCCTTCACCTCCTCCATCTTCCTCCTCCTCAATCTTCCTCCGCCTTATCGTTCCTCCACCTCTCTTACTACTCTCCCCATCGCGCATCTTCATCCTCCTTTTCTTTCTCATCTTCATCCTCATCTTCCTCATCATCTTTCCTCCTCCTCAGCTTCATCCTCCTCTTCAACAACTCATCGTATCGCCTTGTACAGGAGCGTACCGTTGTTTGAATTTCGTTCTCAAAAAAACCAATCCACCGGTTGTATGCAAATTAGCGCATCCCGCACGGGCAGTGTGCACGAAGTGCGTTTACATGGTAACGCTTAAGTTCGAACGCTCTGTTCGTCACTTTTGGAACTCTGAGACGGCGCTAGAAACCAAGTACAACTGCAAAGCAACAAACTTGCCAAAAACTATCGCTTTGCTTAGCTTTTTGCTAAAAAATTAAACTAGAAAAGATTTCTTGAACTGTGAACATTTCTTAGTTTATAGTCATGTTCATCATACACGATAATTAATAAGTTTTTCAAAGACTATTTTCTTTGTTTGAAAGAATTCCAACAGGTTACAGAGTGGTCATCACAAATCAACAACTCCTGCAATCCGATGCGTCCGCATAGTTTTTTTATCCCACTCAGACAACTACAGGCTGCCAAGCGCCCCTCCGCGGGATAAAATCCACACATGGATGCATCGTTGTTGATTTGTGATTACCACCTGTACATGTGAATCCCTTAAACCCTCATCTTCATCCTCCCATCACATCATCTTCTCCGCCTCATCTCAATCCTCCCCTCAATCATCATCCTTCCTCTGCCTCCTCTTCATCCTCCTCCTCAATCATCATGGTTCATCCTCCTCATCTTCATCCCATCTTTCCTCCTCCTCGTCTTTCATCTCCTCATCAATCATATCTTCCCCTCATCATTTCCCTCATCATCTTCCTCCCCTTCTCATCCTCCTCCCATCTTCATCATCTTTCCCTCATCTTCATCCTCCTCATCTTCATCCTCCCATCGTTCAGCATCTTCATCCTCGTCATCATCTTTTCATCCTCATCTCATCCTCCTCGCTCATTTTCATCCTCCCTCATCCACCACTTCCTCTCAATCCTCTTCTCATCTCTTCATCCAGGCCTACAAATCCCCCATGCCAGGCCCATACCGCCAGGTCCCAGAAAGAAAATTTACAACTGATAAATTTCAAAAGTAAGGCAAAATAAACAAAAACACCCTAAATTTATACAAAAGGTTCAAACGAGCCCCAGCTTGCCCAAGTGGGTCAAAATACTGGGCCGCCGTAAGGACTTTGGGCTAAAATGTGCTTGTTGCTGTGCTTTGTGCAATTCATTCACATACTTTGAACGAAAATTTTTCCCACTTCTTTGAAGTCCCAAGCAGACAGAATGTTTTATGTGGCTGTCTTCCTCCTCCTCATCTTCATCTCCTCCTCATCATCTCCTCCTCTTATCTCCAGTCCACCTCATCTTCCTCCTCCTCCTCCTCCTCATCTTTCTCATCTTCATCCTCCTCATCTTCATCCTTCCTCCTCATATCCCTCTTCATCCTCCTCCTCATTATCTTTCCTCTCATTCTCTTCCCCTCTCTTCTTTCTCCTCCCTTCTCTCCTCCTCATCTTCATCACTGTCCTCATTCTTCCCATCTTCATCATTGTTCCATCCTCCTCATCTTCATCCTCCTCATCTTCATCCTCCCTCATATTCATCCTCCTCTTCTTCAATCCTCCCTCTTCCTCCTCCATCTTCCGCCTCCTCATCTTCATCCCATCCTCCCTCCACAATTTCCTCCTCATCTTCACGCCTCATCTTCATCCTCTTTTCCTCCTGATCTTCATCTCCCTCATCTCCACGCCAACCGCTGGCCACACCCCATCATCACCGTCCTTGGTGTTATCCCTAGTCTTCATCATCCTCATCACCATTATCTTCCGCATCCTTATCGTTATCATTTTCATATCACCTCGTCCTTATCACATCATCACCACATCATCACATCGTCCTTGCTATCCCTATCATCATCCTCTCGACCCCTCCTCACCATCCTCATCTTCCTCATCACCCTAATCACCACATCAACCATGGTCCATGCTCATCATCAAATCACTATTTCACATCACACATCATTACCACCCACCATCAAAACAATCACAGTTACTGACATCATAAAAACCCAACACCACAACCACCACCACGACCAGTTTTTGTCATCCCCAATATTTATATCAAACAAATTGGTTAGCTTTCTTCACTGTGTGAACCGATAAAAATCTGTACAGCACAACATTGTCCAACACACATTGGATGTCTGTGCCTTGCGATGCTTGTGTTTGACCAGACGTGAGCAAATAGAATGACTAACTTTTTACACATGAATCGTCAAAATGAGCCCAATAATTCCCCACCTCCTTATTGCCTGATCAGATAATGTCAGTCTGTCCTCGTCCTTCTCTCCTCCCTCCCCCTCATCAATCTCACAATCATCATTTCTCATCTATTTACTTATTGTCTGAATGATATCACACACCAATTAATCAATCCACCACGCCGTCACTCGCTAGGTCTTTGACCAGAGTGGACTGCTAATACGCTATTTTGTAAACCCCCAAGGAGGCGACAAAATTTCAACAGTACACCAAATCTTCCACAGGTTTCCTGAACCAAACACACCCCAGGGGTGGTCTCCCATTTCCTGTTCAAATGGCAAATTCTGACCTGCACTATTTTTTCTCACACCACACCAAGAGACAAAATGGTCATTTTTATTCCAAAACTATGGATTTGTTTTAGCCGGATTAGAATAATTTTTTGAGAGCCTGTGCTGACCCACCACCACACGCCCGACCCGTGATTGACAGGATTTTAAAACTTATAAAAGTCCTTTTCAATCAAACCGTGACGTAGCTTTTAACCACCCAGTGGTTGCCCGGACAAAAGCGGCAGTGGTCACCCTAACCGATTGGCCTCCATCTAGATCTCAAACCAACATACAAATATGAAAAACAACAATCATTCTGCTTTCTACACAAATTCAAAAGCTTGACATAACAACCGTCATGAGGTCAAAAGCAGATTTTTTCCAGTAAGATAAAACTATAATAAACAAGCTTTACATTCTTTTTCGGTAAGCTTAATTTTGTGCCTTTTATTTAGTAGGCTTTCTTGGTTGATGAGTAAATATCACGACTGACAAACCCGGCTGAGTGTGCAGTACTTTGACTCTAGTAAATCCCCCGAAGTGCAAATCCAAGTTGAGTGTCTTTTAGTCTATCTATTATGACTATCATCAATTGGCAAACCGTCAGGTTAATATTTTAATTTAATTAAGGAAGGCAGGTAACCTGAAGCTTAAACCCCAGGTAGTGTCAGGACCGGGGGACGGGGGGGGGATTTCCTCCCCTCAGAAAAAGTAGTCTTGGCGCCACCATGACCACAGGTCAATGCTACTTATTAAAGTCTCAAATTGCCCTTGGAAGAACTTAGAATAATCAGGTGTGCGTACGTGGTGGGTATCAGTCACAATTTTTTTTTTGTCTTCCTCACACAAAAATTTATAGGGAGAGAGTACTTCAGTAAGGTAATTGTATTAGTAACAGTAATATGTTCTAAATCGGATGTTAATTTATTACCCCTACATTTTTGAATCTGCGCACCAAGATAATGGCAAAAAACACGTTTGTTTCCAGTAGGTATCCAAAAACCTAAATGCAGTA
>JAMKCH010042724.1:0-12584 GCA_023653785.1 Ophioderma brevispina | reverse complement strand
GAGTAACCCACAGAGTACTCTTGGTTTTACATTCACTTCGGGATTTGCAGCATATCTTCCATTAATTACACATTGGGAAAAAATGTCCAGGGAAAACCAGTGACTAACCCATTCTGTGGGCGAGGATGTGGGGCGTAGGGGCGGGGTCTGCAACTCAAAATCTCTGCCCCCCCCCTCCTGGCCCCAATAGATCAGGAAAGGTAATCATGATATTATTTTGACAGGTACCGGTTTTACCTTTGCAAAATATGTTTCAGTGATGCCCCAAAAGTTAAAGGTTCCCATCAACGGTCCCCCCCCCTCCCCAAATGAAAAATCTGGTCACACCGTTAGTAAGACTGATAAAATGAAAACTAGGTATCGAAATAATATTTAATGAAATAAATTTTGGACTTGAAGCACCAATTTGCGATTCTTTTCAACTTGCTTGATTTTTCGTCTAGTAAAACGTGCATATCAAGCTGTTAAGAGAAATCTTGAAATGTTCCATTTTAAACATATCCTGTTATTTCATTTAATCTTAAGTATTCTACACATGATTCACACAGTCAATGGCCTGCATGTTAATACAGCGCCAAAAAACAACCTGTTTAATATTATTTTGAACCCTCGCGCTGCGTGGTAATGAGTCTCTGTGTATACAGTCATGTGCAATTTGTTCTGCGCAAAAATTGGATATTCAAACAAAATAATTGGTAGCTTGAATGCTTGATCGATTAAAAATTAAAATTCTTATGAAAGCTGATTAAACAGACTATCTAACACAGTAAATTAATTTGGTAATTACCCGGTAAGTTTCTCATAAAAATTTGTCCATTTGGTTGTACTTTTGTTTTGACTCACCCTGGACATCAATTTTGATGGATTATAAGGTAAATTAGTAAAAATTCTGAATGCTCTAAATTGTACTAAAAGTGGACACCACCTGTTAGGGGGAACACCTCATTTTTGGATGTTCATACTATACAATGTGAGTATCCAGGAGGCTGTTTTGGTAGTGTGGGCATCACCACATGGTAAAGGGCTTTGAGAGGTACAATCTTTTTTGCTGGTGATAGTGCATTGGCCCGGTGTGAAAGCGGATAGTCCGGTGGGAGCCATATTCCGGGGCTCCATAGACTAAAACGGAATAAAGCGTTGAAACTAATTTTGAGTAAAGAAGATTCAACTGGATCGATTGCCCTATTGTTCACCATTGTTCCCGGACTTGAGTACTCCAGACTTTTACTTCTACACCGGGGCCCAGGCCGGAAAAAAATTTTATTTCCCATGTAGCCGGCGGTATCGCATAACATGTTTATATCCAGTGCGATTTTTTAATAGGCATGATCACACTAGATTGGTTTTATTCATTGTTATTATGGTTATATAATTCCGTTTTTGATTACACCACTCGATATATGGTCAATAATTATTTATAGAGATAATTTACTATTATGTTGTCGGGTTTTCCGTTAAGGTCCCAAGTACTCGGTTGAACAGGTTTTTATTCGTTATCAGCTGAATGGAATCGAGTAATTTGCACATTCTAGATTCATGTAGAGCTTGAACGACATTTCCGATGGGATTATATCCTAGTACAAAATGTCCTTGGCAACTGGCTGTTAAAAAAAATAATAATAAACTCCAGAAAAAAATGGCAATTTTAATTTTAATATCGTTCCTGATTGTTACATCGGCAAAGTATTTAAATTGCCCGCTGTCGTCCTGTTATGGCGCAACAAGAAATAGACAATGTCCATGTCTGCATGTGCAAGGAATTGCCACGTACATCACTTATGTTATGTAGAATTTTTTGCCACAGACTCATCTACATTATTTTCTAATACGCGTGGCTCAAACGAAAATAAATTATTTTCTATCGCGCATGCGCACACCTGAAAAGGAAAACATATATCAAAAACAAACTACATCTGAGTTGAACACCCGCTCGTCGTGACGGCCTGCGGACATCGTCAAAGCGTAACTGAAATTGTTTTAGCGATTACAATTTAAAGTTACCACTACCTTTTTCCACTCCGTACAAAACTAAAAACTTCTTACACCTCCGTAAACATAGCTTTAAGACTCCCTTTTTACATCTTTAAGCAAGACTGGGTCTACCCTCTGGTTGAAGGAATACCTGTGTGTTAACTGACAAGCTAAACAATTGATCTATAGTCAACGGTTATCACAGATAAGATGTCTCTGGTTATCCAAACCTAATTCCAGCCAACACTGCATTTCTGACAACATAAGGACAGATTCTGTAAAAAACAAAAATAAATAGTATTCTTTTTTAAAGCGTCCACAACAGCGCGAGAAGACAGCATTCAATGATCCCCCTACTTACAAAAGTCTCAACCACGCCTCATTTGCATTCCATTGCAAGGCATGGCATCATGCTTGCGAATAGAAATGTCATTAATTCTAATTCGCGTTGCTCAAACGAAATAAAATATTTTCCTATCGCGCAGGCGCAACACCTGAAAAGGAAAACATATATCCAACCACTGAACCACCCAAACATCTGGGGAACACCGCTCGTCTGTGACGGCTGCGGACATCCCCGCCATGTTTTCCCCACCTCAGGTTTAAAGAACGGGCATCAACAGTTCTTGACACATACATAATTATAACAAGCCCAGAAGGGCCCATTAATATTACCAACCTAACTCAGTTTCAATGTTCCTAATACTTATAACTATATTTGAAAATTCTCAAAAGCAAACATGTAACAAATATAATACTCACATCAAGATGTTATTGAAATATCAGTAATTGATCCACTGCTGCCTCCATAGCATAACATAATATATTCTGGATAATCTATAATAATAAAGCACACCTAACACGAATCCCAGCCAATCACCAAAAGCAGCGTAATCTCCTCTACATGATCATATACCAGGTATTTTCCCATACAGCCCTGACAGCTAAGGAACCCCCTTTACTCTAAGCTCTGGCACCAATATAGGTCCCAGCCTAAACAATTTCTGCTTAACAATGAGAAAGAGTAGTAGTGACACTTTGCAAACACAAAAAACAGGACACATACGCTAAAACAGTCTTAGCACACAGCCTAATATCCACCCAACAAGAAGTTTTCAAACATTAGCACTGGTTTTAAAAAAATCCTACAAATAGGCTAATATTAAATAGGAATAACCACGTCACAGCATTAACCAGTCCACATCACCGAAAAAATTTGTACCGCAATATACATCCAGTTATGCCGCACATCATAAACCCATAAATTCCAAAGTGAGGACCCCTTATTCTAGAATAAAGTACTCATATGTATACAACTCATGTATACCTGTCATACAATACTTTCCTATAAGCAATGAGGACAACATACAGTTTCCCAACCCCAAAACCTCCACACAGCAAACGATACCTTGTATCTCTCATACCTACTGGACTCATAGTCAACACCCTACTGCTCATTAAGCTTTTGTGATTCAAAAATCCACTTTTTTATTTCATCAATAAAAGAACCACGTTTAATCCTATACTCCCAACGAACGAACAACATGTCACATGTCAAAAAGATCACAACAAGGAACCTCCAGACTGGAAATTCAAACTGCCTCAACTGTATAAGGGACACAAGCAAACCAGATTTACGGTGAACATACACATAGCATACATAAAAAGACAAAAACCACACGGACCCCAACCTTGGACCATGTAGTTCTCATTCAAAATTCCATATACTTAGACACGATAGCTAATCAGCTAGTATACAAGGGAAACCGCAAACCTGCCATCAGTTTCAGATGCATATCTCTTCCTAAAATATTTTAATAGAAAAAGACCCTTGGCAATTCAAGTCAGATCAGATTGATGTCCCTAAAATTGGCAACATTTTCTATCCTCATGGCAAACTGTCACTGGAATACAATCTCTCGTCTATTTTGATAAGAAACCAAGCGGCTTAACACCTCTATGATTGCAACACTGCTCAAATCATATCGATCCAAGGACTAGTAAAATACCATCAAACCGAGCAAAAATACAGAAGGGATCAAAGATTCGTCTATATTAGGAAGCACAACGGATTAACATCTCCCCAACTACAATAGCTGCTTAGGTTAAACCACCACTATTTAAACATGGCAAAACTGCAGATGGACTTCAAGCATTCATCATTAGGGAACCAAGCGAATTAACACCTCTCTATCATGCAATGCTGCTAAATCATAAAATATCAAGGCTAAACACTCCCCACGTAAGACATGGCCCCCAAAACTGTAGATGGAATTCATGGCATTCATCAATTTTGAGTGAACCCAAGCGGATAAACACCTCTCTATCAAGCAATCTTGCGAAAATCAATTAAATTATCAATGGCAAACACTCCACTGTAATACAGGGCAAAACTGTAGATGGAATTAAAAGCATTCATCAATTTGAGGGGAAACAAAGCGGATGAACACCTCTCTCCTCGCATGCTGCTAAAATCATTAAATCATCAAGGTTCAAACACGCCCTGTAATACATGTCAAAACGCAAATGGAACCCAAGGCTTTCATCATCTGAGAGGAAACCAAGGGATTTACACCTCTCTACTCTCTACCATGCAATGCGCTAATCCTTAAATTATCAAAATGACTAAAACTATCCGTCGTAATACAGGCAAAACCTGCAAATGGAGCCAAGTCTTTCAATCAATAATCTGAGAAGAAACAGCGATTAATCCCTCTCTAACAATCCATGCTGCGTCAAAAAATCGTTATCATCAAATGGTTAAAACATCACTGCAATACATACAAAATCACAGATGGCATTAAATCCTTCATCTATCTGAGAGGAAACCCACGCGGATGAACACTCTCTCAGTATCAATGCTGCTCATTCATTAAATTAATAAAAAGGCTAAAACTACCCCATAATACAAGGCAAAACTGCAAATATGAATCCACACATTCATCTATAAGGAAGGAAACCAAGGAGATTGAGAACTCATCATGCAATATTGGGCTTAACCATATTTAATTACCAGGACGGTTAAGACGTACCGTAAAGCAAGTCAAAAAACTAACTGCAGACGGATACAAGCCTCGATCTATCTATTATGAGAGCAACCAACCGGAAAACACCTGTCATGCAATACAGCTCCTAAATCAAACTTAATATTTATCAAAAATGGCTCAAAATCACTATACTCAGGCAAAACAGCAGAAGGAAATCAAGACATACATCTATAGAAGGAAACTAGGGAAGTAAACAACCTCATCATGCAATATTGCTCTTATCAATCAATTTAAGACAGCTATACGTACTCGTAATCTATGGCAAAACTGCATAAGGAAAATCAGGCAGCTATCTATAATGAGAGAAACCAACGTGATTACACCTCTCCATCATTCAATGTCAGTTTATCACAAAATGGCTAATTACACTGTGGAACACATGTTAAAAAAATGGAACCAAGACATTCACCTATATGAGAGAAACCAGTGGATACACCTTCTATCATGCAAACTTACTCCTAAATCCTAATGATAAGGTGGCCAATCCATCCCGTAATACCATGCAAAACTGCAGAGAACTCAAGGCCTTGTCCTAATATGAGAGAAAACTATGCAAAATCACCCTTCTGACAATCTGCTGCAAATCATACCACAATAACAAATGGGGCCAAAACTACACCAAGTCACTGTAAATACAAAGCAAATCATCCGATTGGACTCGAAGAGATTCATATACATGTTTTATATGATAGGAAACCATTCCGGATTAACACCTCTCATGCAAACGTGCTCATAACTCAGATTTGACTATCAGGGCGTCCAAAATTACCGGAAATACAGGACTAAACTGCAATAAGGAACACAAGCATTCGTACGTATGAGAGAAAAGTAAAGCGGAATAACACCTTCCATGGAATAACACCCATCATGCAATGCTGCTCAAATCATCCATATTCTCAAAATGCCTTTCACTGAATCATAGCAAAGCAGCCTTGGCTTCAAGAGATTCATAATATGACATGTGTGAGAGGAAACTAAGCGGATGCAACACCTCACCTGCCACGTCTCATAAATCATATCGATTAATTAATAGGACAGCTGCAATATTCCGTAACAGGTGGCATTCATCTATATGAAGAGGAAACCAAACGGATTAACAACCTCTCTATCATGCAATACTACTATAAAATCAAATCATAAAATTATCAAAATGACTAAAATAACACTTAGCAAAACAAATCAGAAACCTGTAGCCAAGTCAACACATTCGTCGTCATGAAAACCAAGCGATCAACCACCTATATACATCAAGCTGCTTTCCTCTCTTTCTGTGGATAATTACCATCAAATCCAAAAAGCCCTTCACACGTCAACTAGCAGGTCTAACTTTAACCTTTAAAGGCGTCACAAATGCTACAAAAGACGGGAAACCCTTAATTGTCAAAACGCTCCTCCAGGAGAGCTCACTAACTTTCCTACTCTTAATACTGGAGTTGGAAGAATAACACCTCGCACCTCGGGACATCCACGCACCACTAGCACTAAATATAATACTACACAGCCGAGAGTACTCGAAGAGGTCAATAATACAAGGTGTTCAAAATAACTTCTTCAGGAAGAAATGGCAATTATTAACTCCTTAACCTGCATTTTCTACCTAAGGTGAGCCGAGTGACATTAAATTTGCTAATGGTCCAATTTTGATAAGCAATTGGCTCAAACCTATAATCTTACGGGGAGGAACCTGGGGGGTAATATCATTTTGTGAAATCGCTCACGGCTTCCCAGTGCATATACACATTGAATTATTGTGCTTTTGGGTATAATGTTGTAAAACCTTCACGGTCAAAATAAAGAACTGCTTTACACCTTTAATATACCATGTACTGATATCCTGTTGCTGATTTCAGTTCTATGCTCAGGTTTACTTACCAACATTCTTGGATTTTCCGGACTGTTGTACAGTTTCCTATGGAAAGAAGCATTCATAAGTGAATGAATGTTTTTTCTCGTATACTTCTGTGGTGATCTTTGGCCCTATGTGGCTTCTTTCCTATAATATCACGATAAGTATAATACCATAAGAATATAGTATTGTTTTTTTTTTTTTTTCATGATGGGATGGTGACGATCAGAATCTGAGATTTCCATAATCCCACTTAAAATCAAGCGACTTTAGCTTTTGACCCTACCCGATATAACCATACGCAAATCAAAAAAGTACATTTTACACATACGCAGTCAACCACATTAATCAATACATCCACTATCTCTATGAAAGTAATAACTATGCACCACTAGACTCCTCCGCAGTCAAACCCATAATTATAATCGCAAATACACATGTATTACAGATCATGGCCTACTATAGGCCTGCATCACAACCTAAAATCCGCGACAACATACAGTAAACGTTATCAGATTTACAATACTTTTAATTTGCTCTGAAAAAAGGCACAAATATATGCCCACCTCAAAGATCTCGGATGAAGTGCACCAGCAATCACTGCGTCAGTGACCTATTTCGACATAGGGAGAATTTTATGCAGAGGTCACTATGCGGAAATAATTTAGTATGCGCCACCACCCTGTGAATCGGCGCAACTTCAACGGAATAAACAGCATTTGAATAAAGAGTGCAGAATACGCCCCGGTTCCCATAAACCGGTACTGAGAAGGAGATTACTCAACTAGTTTCATTTATTTTTAATTATAATACTTTCCTGCGACTTAACTACCAATACATATGTACTAACACCCCCACTGCCTTAGTTACCGCACATAGGCCTAGTGCTGATTGAATATCAATTAGAATCTACTATAGCAGTTGTGATAGTAAGGTTAATTCACGCACGTAACGGGATTAAAGAAAACCGTTACGTCCCAACTAATGAAATTCGGTTATTGGTCAAAAATAAATATGTACACTACTCTCACCATCATCCTAAAGAAATCACCCAATACACCAGACCGCTCAAGCAATTCAAATCCATAAAAAGGGATTGATCCACACACATTCCAATATTAGAATAGCACGATTTTAAAGCGTCCACACAGCGCGTAGAGACGCAGTCCATGATCCACCCCTACTTCAAAATCTCATCATACACCCCGCATTTTCATTCATTGCAAATGCCATGTCATTCATGCTTGCTATAGAAAATGTCCATTAGATTTTCCGTACTACCCGTGTGTCTTTGCAAAACCAGAAATAAGTTTCACTGTGATGTTGTTTCTTTCTTTTTTAGTTTTTGATACCATATAAATATAGTTATTTTTAAATCTAAATTATTTATTTAGGGACTTTCATCGTCGTTGGCTAGAGTTCTAGCCTCAAAAACTGAATGAATTAGTAAGTAGATATTTTAAATTAAAGGGGCCTTGTGTAAGTCTATGTCAATGCTATTCCTTCGTGCTATCTATTCGCAGTCACACACAACTTGGTGCCCACGGAAAGCCATGATATGGTATCCATGGACCTTGTCGCCATCGAGGGCGCATTTATCGCCGAGTCTTGCAATGCGAAGTTCTTTCCTATCATGGTTACAAACGGTGAACACGTCACTCTATACGGTTATGTTAATAATACAGGATGGACCAATAATTTCGTTGGCACGCGCGAAACTTTCGTATTTGCCATAGCCATATTGTGGGGTAAGAGCAACGACGACAGGCGCTAACTTTGTCAACCCCCTGGTCTGCACTTACCAATCAGACTAATCCTGATTGGACAACTTCAGAGGGATGGGGACAAGGAAACTTTCTGGACATTTTTTAGGAATTTAGGGCTCACAATACCTTACTCTGTTGTCATACGCATCTTACCACAATTCGTAAAATATCCTCTAACGTATATAAAGTATAACATTTTCATAACGAAAATATTTCCCAGGAATCCAAAAATACTACCAGTTTTGAGTATAATACCGTTTTTTTGTGAGAAAATCCTAAAAAAAATTCCAGAATTTTCACTTCAATTTGTATTGTCAAATGTAAAAATTCCCACCTTCCGAAAATGTCATTACCTGTGTTCCGTAAATCAAAGACGTGACTCTGTGTTCGGGTTTTTTTATTTTTTGGATTAACCATTTTTTTTTTTCCAAATATGTTTCCCAAATAAGGGTTAAAACATAAGTTTGGTTAAAAAATAAAACATATTTTTACTGTTTACATACATAATATTCCCCAAACAGGGCTGTAGAAAAAAGTACGAATACGAACACGGGGGGTGAAACTAGTCTATACATTACACCCAAAATCACAACGGATCCTTGCCGTTTTGAATTCAATGAGAGTTTGACAACAAATCAAGGTTTTTTGACAAAAATGGAACCCTAAAAAACGACTTTTTCGTTGTTTTATGTCAGATTTTACAGTAAAAAATTCTTTTTTGTTTTTTAGATATTATTGAACTTTAAAGTATTCTCTTATCTTATTTATCTATGCCTAATATTTATTATTTAAATAAGTAATGTGCATATATGGGAGATATAGAAATTATACAATAATTAACATTTCAGCCCGAAAATTTACCCTAATTTTTGTTGAAATTTGAAAAAAAAATCCAAAATTTCGGCGCAAATTTTAGAAAATTTTGAAAAAACTGTCCCATCAAAATACAACAGTTTTGCCAAAGAAAAGGGACCCATACCAGATAGCCCTGATTTTGCTAACCCAAATTGCCGGCAACTTCCCGTGGTGTTTCGTGTTCTTCCAACTATACCATATAGCCAAGGCTATGCATGCTGATTTGATAAGAACAAAAGAATTCCATATAGCCCTAAAACTTTTTCCACGATATATCTTTTGCATAAATCCAACTTTTCCTTCCCAATATGAAAAGAGGCTGGATCAAATGCATTTCATTTTTGCTCAAGCTTCATTTTAAGTAGAAAACATGCAATTTGCTCAACCTCTTTCGCGGGGTCCCCCCCCCTGCGGGCGGGGGAGGGCCTTTTTTGCTCAAGCTTTCTAACCATTTTAAGTGAAAACATGCATTTTTGCTCAGCTTTTCTTTGTACCATATATGTAACAAGGGGTGTGAGAGTTCATCTTGTTTAGTGCTGATTTCAGTTTTCTTATGAGTTCAAGGGTCATAGTTTTTCCTCAGCTTTTTCTTTCATTTTCAGCCTGTTTTGAGCATTTGGCACTTTTTTTAAAGCTATTTTCAAAGCCTTTTTTTTTTTTAATCACATGGCTCGCACACCCGGGGTAATAATGTAAGTCCTTAACCCTATAGCCGGGCTTTTTTTCGACCCTCCGCCCCACACCCGGGGTGGGGTGGGGGTGGTGGTGGTGGTGGTGGGGGGTGGGGGGTGGGGCGGATGGGGCGGATCGGATCGGCGGGCGGATTACGTCTCGGAACCGTTGTCCAAAACACACGTTATTAGGGTTAGCCTTGGGGTAGATCTATGACCCTCGCGCATTGCTACAAAAAAATTGAAATCGGGAGACATAAGTGACGTGGTCAAACTCGGTTCATGGCGTTTTCAGGTTCAATATGATGTTTGATGGATTTCAAACTGCAAATATAGGCATCTCTTTCGATCAGGTTTCTTTCAAATTTTATTATTGATATTTTAATGCGGGATTTATGTACATGTATTTATTTGTTCATCTTTTCGATTTTTTTGTTCACACAAAACACCGAATTCTGTTTAAATTTACCGCATTTTATAAGTTCTGATATTAGACCTGTACATGGATGGCAATGTCATTTTTCATCTTATGATCATGATGGAGGGGTTTCTTTTGTCGTTTTCTTTGGCAACTTATACCGACTCTTTGAGTGATTGAACTTACTAATCAAACTTTAAAAGGGGGGACTGTTTTGATTTATGATAATCGGTAAAATAATTTTCCCAGTGCTCGTCATTTTTAGAACAAAACAGCAATCAAGATGACTTTACGATAGGCCTACGAGAAGAAATGCGTATAATTTTCGGCGAGAGACCGGAAAAAATATTCCAGGCCAATGTTTTGATATCATTCGAAGGCAGAGAAAAAATTCCTCTTTAACCCATTAAAATCTTTGAATCCACTTTGGGAATTTTTTTATGACTGTTTAAAGTCGAACTCTTCTGTTTCGTGGAGTTACTTTTAGAGCGAAATTCTTTTGATTATGCGGCTGCGAAAATGCGCAACTTTGCGAGCGTAGCTTACGCTTACATTATGCGAGCGTTTTATACCATAAATGGAATGCACGTAGATTGCCTCGGTGCCTCCACAGGCTTAACCCTGTCTTTACCAAGGGGGTGGGGGGGGTGGGGGTGGTTCCCCTAGTGAACTTCGCTAGGGTGCGCTAAAATGCCAAAATGCACGTAGATTGCCTCGCGTTGTAGTGCACAGGCTTAACCCTCGTCTTACCAAGGGGGTGGAGGGTGGGGGTGGTTACCACCTAGTGAACTTCCGCTCCGGTGCGCCAAAAATGCCAAAAAACTTCGTAAAATGCTTCTAGGTAATGTTCCTCTCTCTTTACGGTCTTTTAGCGAAAAAAATGTGAAGATAGCACCTTCACCGGGGTTAGGGTATGCCGTCAAAGTCAAGGGGGGGGGGGGGGGGGGGGTTGCCACCCAGGATATTTTATGGTGCATTTTGAAAATATATGCACATATGGCCTCGACAACTAATGTTATGTGTATAAAAACTAGGCCAATTGTCTATATTTAGAGCTGAAAACCGCTATGTGTGAAAAGTCCGATATTCCTACGTTTTTTTAGCGGCACCCCCCAAAATTATTTGCCTAATTTCTGTGGGAAATGCCTTTTTTGCCGACATGCGGACTTGATGACGTCATTGTGGTGTGACGCCATACTAGGTATGTTAATGTTGGTACTTATTTTGGTATCAATGGAAAGAGGAAAGAGGAGGACCAAAAATCATAAGCATGGGGCTTTATAACGAATTCGCGAGGGGGGGTGGTAACCCCCCCCCCCACCCTCTGGTAGTAAACGTTGTGTGTTACAAAACACAGCTGGTATAAGACGAAGGTTAATGTTGATATTTGTCCGCCATAACGAATTGAAGTCCAGTCTGCGAGGTGTGCAGAAGCTTGCAGAAGAGCAGACAGCTGATTCATATCATCACGGCAGGCTTTCCCTTTCACAGACCACCAAAATCGTATCTAAGGTGCTGATTAAATTTACGGAACCAACAAGGACATGGAGTGATTCACAGAGGTCTTTGAGATAGGCGGTTTTTGTTGGAAGTTCGGATAAATAAGCTCATGGTTTAAATATTTACTTGACAGTATGGTGACTGTAGTGTTATTCAAAATTAATAAATAAACCTGAATGAGTTAGCTTATAGGTTTGCTCAGAGACACTTTCTTGGGAAAAAATGGTGCATTCTTGGGGAAAATATGGATGGGAAGGAGATGTTGAGGATGAAGGTGCGGCTATAAACGCGCGCTTAACCCAGGTGTGAGCAATGCAGCAATATAGGAAGAGGTGGTGAGTGTTCCAACTTTTTTTTCCTCAAGATTGTAAGGCCTAAATCTGTCAAAGGGATACCCCCCCATCTCGGACAAGATCCACAAACTGGTATTATCTAAGACTGACAGGCCAGGCGAAAGTGGGAGTTCTCACCTGGATTTTTAAGTCCATTTGCAAGCATTTTGTCAAGAAA